>CM056050.1:415038656-415228787 GCA_029574335.1 Rana kukunoris | reverse complement strand
TTTTGAATGAAAACAATTTTATGAATCAATAGAAGTCTATACATTCATACGCAGTTCAGGTTGAAGGTCCCTTTCTCGGTTAAAAACAAAACACACATTAGAGGTCTGTTTGGACCCCCCTGAGGTATTTCCAAAGCGCCGCCCCCCCTCCAAAAGAGACAGGTACCCACTCCTGGGTAAGATCTAAAAAACTGTTTGGCCCCTCCTCGAGAGACACAGAAGAATGTGGGACCATTCACAAAGTGCAGCGCAACTGGCTCATATGTAGAGACTTCACTGCCCAGTTTCCCTTAGTCAAGATTCCAGTACCTGCACTTGAAGCCGATTGAAGAATCGGCTTGGGTGCCGATATCACTGGATCCCTGCACAGGTAAGTGTCCTTAATTAAACATCAGCAGCTACAGTATTTGTATAGCTGCTGACTTTTAAATTTGGGGGGGGGGGGGAAGAGAGAGAGAGAGAGAGAGAGAGAGAGAGAGAGAGAGAGAGAGAGAGAGAGAGAGAGAGAGACACTGGAGCTCCTCTTTAGGGGCAGGGGTGTTTTGGCAGGCAGCAAAAACGCAGCTTAACCATGCGAGGCATGTCCAGTTAGGAAGGCAGGGAAAAAACAGTCTGGGACCCACTTCCAAGCACCAGAAATTGAAGTTGAATTACTCAAAATCTGAGAGCTTGAAAAAAAATGTGCGCAGCTGAGTATATTAGGCTAGCTTGGAAGTTCTTTGGCCTGTTCAAAGATTTGCCCAAAAAAATGAAATAAAAAAAAATGGAAGCGGATTGGTAAACCTAACCTTCTACGTAGAGCTCCACCATACTAACCATAACAGAAATATGGCAGAAGGCCGTTATTCTGTTTCACAGTTTCTGCAAGTATAACATAGATATGATAATTTTATTAATCTTCAACTTAAATGAGAACTAGAAATTCCACCCCCCACCCCCAAGTTCTCTCCCTAAGGTGTCAGCGGCTGCATGTGTCATATAATAAAAAATAAAAAAAAGTGTATGTAGCTGCGGGTTACAGTAATACAGTAAACCACACTGTGTTCTGGCCCCCAGGTATTGGCGGAGACTTCCCAGAACACAGACTAGTCTACAGTAAGCAATGTAGACTAGTCAGTTTCTGAAAGTCTCCACCCATACCCGGAACACAGTGCGGTATAGTACTGTAGTATGTAGCAAGCCACAGATACAGAACATACAGTTTTGCACATGCAGCAGGCCGACAGCTTAGGGAGAGACATAGTTTGGCCCAACAGCAACAAACGTACAGTAGTTAAAAAGCTGGAGTTCTCTCAAATTGAAGTGCAAAAAAAAAAAAAAAAAGTAGAACTACACACTAGTTACTAGGAACATACTAGTCATACTATGTTGTATGTTCCAATTGTCCAATAGCACAGTCCTAAACAAATTCATTTACTATGTTCAACATGGTAAATTTGGTCTATGCTACGGATTTCTGAATCCATTTCAGTAAAAAGTGTCTCTCCACAAGTGTGTCTCCACATTAAAATAATGCTCTTTAAAGCGAGGATTTAGAACTGTTGAAATGTATTACAGAGGGTTTACCTCAGTGTCTTGAAACCGGTTGGCAACAGCCTCCAGTAGGTTTTAGCCGTTTTTTTTTTTTTTTACGCCATGGTCCAGCAGACACTTCAGTGCAGCAAATCAAGGGAATAACTTCAGCAATGGAAGCATTAGTTGAACTTATTTCTTTTGTTAACTTTTCAAAATGGAGATAGAAGAGACAAACTATTTGCAACCAACATCCACTGATGTGCACTCAGTGTTGCCAGCAGCTCGTAATCTGCAATGTATGCAGCTAAAACACGCTTTTGTTCAAAAAGACTTTGCAGCATATAGTAGTTGATGTTCCAATGAGTGGCTACATCTTGCTGCAGTCATTTTGGTGGCATTCCAAACTATCTGCAAAGCTTGTAATCTGGAATAAGCAAGCGGATAAGCAAGTGGGTGAATGGGAGAGTTATTTTGCTCCCATTCCTAATTTGTCAAATTGCAGGCTTCTGCCATTCAGAATTGTTCTGTGGGTCAGTCTGCGGTCCAGAGGCGTGATTACACCCCTGGACCGCAGTTGGCGCTAGAGGGGTTCTGACGGCGCCACTTATCCCCAGCAGCCAATGAGAGGAGTTCTTCCCTCGCTGGGCATGTTGGGGAGGGGTATATCTGGGGCAGCTGCCGTTGGTCGGTGTTTGGTTGGCAGTACTTCTCTTCTGTGCTGGGTCCACGTTCCAGGTGCGACATCCACCTTCAGGGTGCGCGCATCCACGGACCCCACTCTCATGGCCCACCTGGCCGGAGCTGTCTGCTCCATGGAGGCCCATCCAGATGATAGGGGCCCCAGTGACTTACTGGGTCCCCAACCTTACTGAGAAGATCCCAGGCTGTGTGCCATTCGGTGGGGGATCGGCTTGAGGAGAACCCGGAGGCAGGTTATCCAAAAGGGCTTGAACGAACCATCGGGGATCTGGTCACCGAGAATTGACAGGTACATGTCAGCTGTCAACTGGTGACCCCTTTCATTGCATTTTCTGGGAGGATCCGCTCAAGCCTAATTGTTCTCTTGAGTACTGAGGTACAAAGCCTGTGGCAGAGGCCCGAGCCAGGTCTGCAATACAGACCTTTTCCTCCCAGCAACTAAAAAGTGACATTTCGGCTGCCAGGCTCATAACAGGGGTCTGTCCGGAGGCACTTCACCCACTCTGGCGAGAGTGGCAACAAACTGCATCTACTACTACTGAGAGCAGGACTGCTCTACTTCTTATCCAGGCCCAATACTGCACTGTTCTCTATTGCTTCATCAACCTTTTCTATATCCTGTTGATGTTGGCCGTTGTTGGGCCCTGGAATAAAGCATTTGAAAACCCATCTGATGACTGGGCATTCGCTCACTGCTACTACCCTTAGACACACTACAAGGTAACTTAATACGCTGACCTCAAACAACAAACAGCGGCTCCTGAGGGGGTAGCGCTACAGATACAATATCACATATGGTGCACTGACTCAGCAATCCTTCATTCACAGCCAATTGCAGTGTATGGGACATACAGTTCACTGTCCTCCATTGCCTTTGCTACGTTCCGCGCATTATCTCAGACAATTTAATGTACTTCAGACTTCTCAATGTGGCAAGTGTCAAACATGGTTTTTAAAGCGTCAGATATTGCTGCTGCAGTATATGATCCAACAAACTCACATGCGTTAAAGCGGAGGTCCACCGACCATTTTATTTATTTTTTTCAGATATTCATACACTTTTATTGCAATACAGTATTACACTCACTTCTTAGCTGTAATATATCTTCCCTGATTTCCGGTTTGTCATATAAAAAACAAAGTTATAATGATGGCCGTTTCCATCTTGCTTGTGGGCTTGTGAAGATATTCACAGAATGCACAGATGTTCAGTACATCCATGGGCAAGCAGACCCCCTGCTTTCACCTTGATATCCGTTTGGGTGCAGGAAGGAACATACCCCTGAGCAAAAGACAGTGTGAATTCAAGGACATGCACCCGCACCCAAATGGATGTCAAATTGGAAAAAATAACCCTCCCTTACCCCAATCCAACAACTCTAGTTCTACTTGAAAGTATGAAGGAGACCTGCCCCAGGAAAGGTGCCCTTCATGACAGGTACCTGAGCAGGGTTTGGAGATCTTAAAGAGCACAGTGGCAGTGACAAGTGTCCTGACAGTAAGGCTGCATTCACATCTAGGCGTCGGTGGCAGCGGCGTATTCGGGCGACATGCAATAGGCGTTTTGTCCCCGCGGTTTGCGGCGACAAAACGCCTATTGCTTTTTTGCTGGAGGGCAGAATTTTACACTGTCGGCTATGGCCGAACGCCTGAAAAAAAGGGTCCGGGACTTGTTTCAGGCTTCACACTTCAAGGGTATCGGCGTTCGGCGTAGAGATGTGAACCATCTCCATAGCCGACAATGTAAATTCCCCCCTCCAGCGTATGTCAGGCTGCTTCAGCGTCGGGCTTCAGGCAACAAAACGCCTAGATGTGAATGGAGCCTAAGAGCCTTTTCACACTGCCATTGCCTAAAACCACTGGTAAAGCGCTGCTAAAAGTAGCAGCACTTTACCAGCATTTTTCGAGCCCTAGCGGGGCACTTTTAACCCCCGCTAGTGGCTGAATAAAGGATTAAGAGCGTCGCTGCCAAGGCATTTTGCAGGCGCTTCCCATCGATTTCAAAGGGAAGGGGCACTTTAGGAGCAGTGTATTCACCGCTCCTAAAGTGCTGAAAATAAGCCGCTTGCAGGACTTTGACACCTTGCCAGCGCAGCGCCCCAGTGTGAAAGCCCTCGGGCTTTCACATTGGGATTGCAGATTTGGCTTCTTTCAATTACCATTTTTAGCGCTAAAGCACCTGAAAAATGCCCCAGTGTAAAAGGGGGTCTAACTTAGTCTCTGTGATCCGGCCATGCTTCCAGTCTCAGTTCCTTCAGGCTCAACAACTCATGTTTGGTTAACCGCAGCCACTCGCGGAGCTCCCCATCTCCGTCCTTTCTCCCCGTCAAAATAAACCGCCATCAGCAGGGTTGCAACAAGGCTGCCAGTTGGTCCCTCTGGAATCACTCCCATTGCTAGTGATCCCATTGCTAGGTGGAAGGTTCTTTGTCACTAGCAACAGAGTCTCCCACCTGACATCAGCCTGAGAGGAAGGGGCTTCTTTGAAAAATTATACTGTGAGAAAACAGGAATGCATTTATACAGACTGAGGGGTAGAATGTAAGCTCTGACCCTATCACTGCCTACCTGAGTCTCTGTCCCTCTCTGTCCTCCTCAGTTCAGGACCTCCAGGATTCTGCTAGGAAGTAGGAAGTTCCAGCCGGTATATGGCTGGGTCAGTCATATTTGTGTGTGTGTGGGGGGGGGAATCTTCCTCTGTACATATAACTGATGCACAGAGCAGCCTCAGCCATGGAGTGATAAGCAGGCACATCTAGAGGGATCCCGAGATGTCAAGCTCCATATAAACTGGGCAGTGTTGTCACTGATTGTATCCCGTCCTGCTGCTCTGTGTGCATGGATGCCAGATCTTCTCTCATCGGCTTTATTACCCCCCTCAGATATCAGCCTCCCTGCACACACAGCTCCCACAACTTTGCATTAACAGCCAGGACACACTGCAGACTGAGTCTCCACTGCCAATCAGTGTGGAGCTCGCTACACGCAATCCCACTTTCCTCTGGCTGTTACTTGTCACAAGCATGCCTCTTCACATCTCAGCACCTGAGTACAGGAGAAGGGCGAAGAATCACTCTGCCAGCCAGGACTAATTGAGGAGCAGGGTGGCATGATGTAAAAAGCTCCCCGAAAATAAAGAAAAAGTCCCTCCTTTACGCTCACCTCCTGGGCCCCTATGTTGACCTGATGCCCAGGAAAATGTAATTCCATTCCCCCATAAGCAAGTAGGAAGGAGAGAAGTTTCATAAAAAAAAAAAAATAATAATGCTGGTGTCCCTGCTCACTAGCGCCCCCTTATAATGTGCCCATAGCACCATACCTTGGATATGCCACTGACAGCACCCAATTTTTTGTTCATTGCCACATCTGTGCAATACACTAATGGGGTTAAGCTTAAGTGAGTAATTTGTGTGGACCTCTGCTTTAAGTAGGATGTTTTGCAATTGAAATTTGTTATCTATCCACTGCGCTGTCAGGCTAAGAATGCTCGTTGGACTGACGTCTGAACTCCACATGTCTGTAGTAAAACTGATTGCAATGATGTCGGTAGTCATGAGCTCATGAACGTGATTTCTAACACTGCAGCTCAATATGTTGTATAAGCCTACGAAATCCAATGTCCTCCACAACAGAAAATGGCTGGTCATTGAATGCAATAAATTCCATAATTTTATCTGTAATGGCACAAGCTTTGGGACTGTCACTTGCAAATTATTTAACATTTTCAAAGACTGTGGCCACAGATGGTGTTAAGCCTGAGGCACTTTTTGGAAGTATATTCTGTATGCTGAACTGGATGATGTGTTTTCAGATGGTGTATCAAACCTGTTGAACAATGCATTGGCACTATACCCACTCTTAAAATTTCTGCTGAGCAAAGACTTCAGATTGCAAATTTGGGGGTCTTTATCAGAAACGTTAAAATATTTCCGCACTGCAGACATGGTCCACCTTTGCTGGTGGCACAGAATAGCATAGAATGATCTATAGTGGGAGTGAAATCTGAGGTGGGGGGGGGGAGAAGGACAAAAACTATTTGTAGGGTTGAGCGAACCCGAACAATTTGCTGAAAGTTCGGGTTCGGAGTTTGGTTATGTAACTGCGCGCTGCACGGCATTTGTTTTACTTGTGTGACCTAGAAGCCATGCCTACTAATGGCATGTCTGTGATTTGCCAGTGCAGCATGTGACCCAGCCTCTATATAAGGTAGAGGCACACAGCACAGCTCATCAGTCTGCTTTAGCTAGGGTAGGGAAAGGCTGCTGCTCTTCTCAGGGACAGATTTAGATAAGATTGTGATGCTTCAGAAATCGAATTACAATACTCAGCGATCTACATAGCATTAGCTACTGTAGGGAAAGGTTCCTGATGTTCTTATAGGGGAGAATTAGATAGGAGTCTGTCCTACTTCAAAAATTCAAATTGCAGCTGCACTGCATATTTTCCTGTCAGATAATCTGCATTAGATAATTTAGGGTGAAGGTTCCCGATGTTCTTATAGGCAGAGAAAGATATAGGATTCAGTCCTACTTCACAAATCTAAATTGCACCAGAATAGTGTCCCATCATTGGTATCAGTGGGAGAAATAGTGTCCCATCATTGGTATCAGTGGGAGAAATAGTGTCCCATCATTTGTGTCAGTGGGAGAAATAGTGTCCCATCATTTGTGTCAGTGGGAGAAATAGTGTCCCATCATTTGTGTCAGTGGGAAAATAGTGTCCCATCATTTGTGTCAGTGGGAGAAATAGTGTCCCATCATTTGTGTCAGTGGGAGAAATAGTGTCCCATCATTTGTGTCAGTGGGAGAAATAGTGTCCCATCATTTGTGTCAGTGGGAGAAATAGTGTCCCATCATTTGTGTCAGTGGGAGAAATAGTGTCCCCATCATTTGTGTCAGTGGAGAAATAGTGTCCCATCATTTGTGTCAGCGGAGAATAGTGTCCCATCATTTGTGTCAGCGGAGAAATAGTGCCACATCATTGTATCAGCGGAGAATAGTGCCACATCATTGGTATCAGCGGGAGAATAGTGTCCCAATCATTTGTATCAGTGGGAGAAATAGTGTCCCATCATTTGTGTCAGTGGGAGAAATAGTGTCCCATCATTTGTGTCAGTGGGAGAAATAGTGTCCCATCATTTGTGTCAGTGGAGAAATAGTGTCCCATCATTGTGTCAGTGGGAGAAGAATAGTGTCCCCATCATTTGTGTCAGTGGAGAAATAGTGTCCCATCATTTGTGTCAGTGGGAGAAATAGTGTCCCATCATTTGTGTCAGTGGGAGAAATAGTGTCCCATCATTTGTGTCAGTGGGAGAAATAGTGTCCCATCATTTGTGTCAGTGGGAGAAATAGTGTCCCATCATTTGTGTCAGTGGGAGAAATAGTGTCCCATCATTTGTGTCAGTGGGAGAAATAGTGTCCCATCATTTGTGTCAGCGGGAGGAATAGTGCCACATCATTGGTATCAGCGGGAGAATAGTGCCACATCATTGGTATCAGCGGGAGGAATAGTGTCCCATCATTTGTATCAGTGGGAGAAATAGTGTCCCATCATTTGTGTCAGTGGGAGAAATAGTGTCCCATCATTTGTGTCAGTGGGAGAAATAGTGTCCCATCATTTGTGTCAGTGGGAGAAATAGTGTCCCATCATTTGTGTCAGTGGGAGAAATAGTGTCCCATCATTTGTGTCAGTGGAGAAATAGTGTCCCATCATTTGTGTCAGTGGGAGAAATAGTGTCCCATCATTTGTGTCAGTGGGAGAAATAGTGTCCCATCATTTGTGTCAGTGGGAGAAATAGTGTCCCATCATTTGTGTCAGTGGGAGAAATAGTGTCCCATCATTTGTGTCAGTGGGAGAAATAGTGTCCCATCATTTGTGTCAGTGGGAGAAATAGTGTCCCATCATTTGTGTCAGTGGGAGAAATAGTGTCCCATCATTTGTGTCAGTGGGAGAAATAGTGCCCCATCATTTGTGTCAGCGGGAGGAATAGTGCCACATCATTGGTATCAGCGGGAGAATAGTGCCACATCATTGGTATCAGCGGGAGGAATAGTGTCCCATCATTGGGGAAGGTTCCCGCTTGTCAAGATTTTTAATTTTTTTATGTTATTTTAGGTTATTTCCCTATCCACACTTTCCGAGTACTTGCAATGCTCTTACCAACATTTTGCTGCCATTTGCAGCCCTCTAGCCCTTTCCCTTAGTCTTTTAGAGACATTTTAGTAGTCAAAAGTCCGGGTCCCCATTGACTTCAATGGAGTTCGGGTTCCGAAGCCGGACTTTTTTCCGAAGTTCGGTCGAACCGAACATCCAGGTGTCCGCTCAACAACTATTTAAAAGCTAAACCCCAGGCAGCTTTAAAAAATAAAACAAACCAATTTTTTTTTCTATTTTTGCAGCACGCTCTTGCCATGCAAGGTAGTTATGTCTGCACTGCAGTATATCCGACTTGTACCAAAAAGATTTTTTATATTGAACTGATTAAATTTGATTTGAAATTAAATGGATTGCATGCCAGTTGTTTGAGTTTGAGCTATTCTGTAGTATACTAGCAAGCTAATACTACATATACTATATATTTATTGCGTACTGTCATAAGAAAATGTATGCGCTTGTTGTCATTGAATTTGGCACACTACACTGACATGACAGCAAGAGCATGATTTTTTTTTTTTAAAACATGACAGTACGCAATAGGGCTGCACGATTCTGGCAAAAATGAGAATCACGATTCTTTTGCTTAAAATGAAGATCACGATTCTCAAAAACGTTTTTATTAGAAAAATAAAACCAACTGGCAATAAAATAAGCCATATATAAAAGGAAGATCATAAATATGACACTGTATAACATATGTGAATGTAGTGGCCACATCCCTGGATTGTATAGAACAAACAAAAGACTGTTCCCCCTTGGATGGGACTTTTAAGGCCACAAACACTGAAGTGCGTTAGATCACCACAATACAATGATCAATGGTTAAAAAGCATAAGAATTTGTTTTGCTTTGTTTGTCACATGTTTTATACCACACGACACATCTAGTGGTTAACCATTGATCATTGTTGTGATCAATCTTTTTATGTAAAAATAAATCAATTTTCTAACACACTTCAGTGTTTGTGGCCATAAAAGTCCCATCCAAGGGGGATTGGGGAACAGTCATTTGTTCTAAAATAAGCCATAATACTGAACTATGGCCTAAAAGCAAACAAAAGAAATTACAATGTAATGAAAAAGAAAAAAAAAAATGTGAAATAAAGAAATTACAATTAGAGGTCAACCGATATATCGGCCGTTTGAGAAATCGGCATCGGCCGGTTTTTCTCCAAAGTAGGCAGATATTTAACATGGCGCTAGCGGTGCCACGGATCCGGAGCTAGGCCGAGGCCGCGGCCTTTCCTGATGCTGTGACCGCGGCTTCGGCCTAGCTCCGGATCCGCGGCCATCTTGGTACACACAGCGTTGTCGGCAGCGGCAGCCTGTAACAGCCAATCGGCGGCCTCCGCTGCCGACATTCTACACGTAAAGAAAAACATCCCCTGACATGCTGCGCGCCCGGCTTCTGCCTACAAACCCCAGAATGTTACTGGCCCGCTCTGCATTCTGGGGTTTGTAGGCAGAGGCCGGGCGCGCAGCACATCAGGGGACTTTTTTTTAACAGTGTACAATGTCGGCAGCAGCGGCCGCCGATTGGCTGTTGCAGACAGAGGTGGTTGGCACAGAGGTGGTTGGCACAGAGGTGGTTGGCACAGAGGTGGTTGGCACAGAGGTGGTTGGCACAGAGGTGGTTGGCACAGAGGTGGTGCACTGGTTGGCGATGCACTGAGGTGATGGCACTGAGGTGATGGCACTGAGGTGATGGCACTGGTGGGCATTGATGAGGTGGCACTGGTGGTGGACACTGATGGGCTGCACCCCACCTCTCCACCCTAAACAATTATCTCCTCCCCACACTAGGTTTTTTGAGATGAAAAAAAAAAAAAAAACGGCCTAAAATATCGGCCGCAAAAAAAATCGGCAACACATATCGGCCATCGGCCACCCTGATTTCCACATATCGGCATCGGCCAGAGAAAAACCCATATCGGTCAACCTCCAATTACAATTACTTCAAAAAACATTCAGGTAACGGATCGTCTTTACTGTCAGTCAGTGTTGCCCAAGAAGAACAGATAAGAAAAGCTTTCGGATTGTTGTTGCTGCGAGGCTGAGCCCGAGAGGCCGAAACTGGTGCCCCTTCACTTAGTGCTGCTGCTTTGAAAAAGCTACCCAAGGTGGTTGTGAATGTAGAGTTGTACTACTGGCCACATCCCTGGATTATTGTATAAAACAAACTTGGACTGTTCCTTCCCCCTTGGATGGGACTTTTAAGGCCACAGAAAATTGGTTTATTTTTACATAAAGATAGATCACATATACAATGATTAATGGTTAAAAAAATCATAATTTGTTTTGCCTTTTTTGTCACACTAGTGGTTATTGCCTTAACCATTGATCATTGTTGTGTGATCTATCTTTTTATGTAGAAAGAAATAAATACATTTTCTAACGCAGTAAACGCACTTCAGTGTTTTGGCCTTAAAAGTCCCATCCAAGCAAGGGGGGGGGGGGGAATTGGGGAACAGCGCAGTTGTTCTAAAATAAGCCATAATGCTGAACTCTGGCAGCTGTACTACTGGCCACATCCCCGGATTGTATAGAACAAACTTGGACTGTTCCTTCCCCCTTGAAAGGGACTTTTAAGGCCACAAACAGAGAAAATGTATTTATTTACATGAAGATAGATCACAACAATGATCAATGGTTAAGCATAATTTGTTTTGCCTTTTTTGTGACATGTATTTTTATACCACATAATATAGTGGTTATTGCGTGATCTATCTTTTTATGTAGAAAGAAATAAATCAATTTTCTAACGCACTTCAGTGTTTTGGCCTTAAAAATCCTGTCACGGAAGGTCCCAGCATCCGGACCGAATGCTTCCGTCAGATACTGCTTCCCATAGTCTGGACATAGGTACTGGCTATTTCAGCTACCTTGAAACACACAACGAGACAAGACTTGTATGTGTGCCAAGTATGGAATGTTTAATAGGACCAAAACCACAATCTTATATACAGTACAGCTTTTTAAAGTTAAATCACAGAAACAATGAACTCTCCACCTCCACATTCCTTTGCTAATGACATTCAGGTGAGCAAATTATCTAATCAGTAGCTAGACATTTCGGCACCGCATCATCTATTTACCTGCAGAACACAATGGAAAGGTATTTCACAAGCCTGGCTTCACTTAGCATTTCAATAGTCGGAGCTAAGCATTGAAGGGTCATAGTCCTAGTGACCTAGTCAGGACAAATGAAGCCACTTGTAATGAACTGTCAGTAATGTCCCATCTTCTGCAATACATGATATCATTTCTTCGTCACCCTATGGCCCTATTGGACATAAGGTGACCCTAGACATAGGACAATCTGAGTCTGTCACAAATCCCATCCAAGCAAGGGAGGGGGGGGGGGGGATTGGGGAACAGTGCAGTTCTAAAATAAGCCATAATACTGAACTCTGGCTTAAGTTCAAGCAAACGCATTTTAACAATTGGACAATGAATGAATGCAATGAAAAACAATGTTGTGAAATAAAGAAATTACATTCAAAAAACATTCAGGTATCAGATAAACAGATTTAAAGATTTTTAGCTAGAAACACAAGCCTATCCACATTTTGTGGCTTCAGTGCAGAACGGCGACAAGTGACAATGTTGCCCCCTGTGCTAAAAACCCTTTCAGAAGGGGAACTGGTTGCAGGAATGCAAAAATATTTTCTGGCCAGTGCAGACAGACAATCTTTGATACTGCTCCTTGTGAACCTTCCACCAGACTAACAGATCATCTTCACTGTCAGTGTTGCCCAAGAACAATTAAGAGTGTAGCTCCAAGGACAAGCTTTTGGATTGTTGTTGTGAGCCTGAGGCTGGATCTGGTGCCCCTTCACTTTGTGAAGATTTGAAAAAGCTACCCAAGCTCTTTCGTGCCTTCTTTGAATGAACACTGCCAGTGCCACTAGCTGTACTAGTAGAAGCCAGGGGGCTTTCCTTCACGGTTAGCTTTGACATCTCCTCTATTAGTGTTTTCTGGACAGCATTTTTGTTATCTTCATTAACGTAAGCCATCTTAAACCTGGGATCAAGGGTTGTGGCTAGGTCGAGAAGGTCTTGTGTTTTTTGGTCCTGATATTTTTCCTCCAGATACGCCATGATCTTTGATTTCATTGTGCAAATAAGATCAGAGTCATCTTCCTTAACAGCCAAAACGGAAGACTGAAATATGTGCAGAGCAGGTTTCACAGAAGAGATACTGACATACTTCTCTCCTGAAAGAGCATCTGTGAAGTCTGCCAGTGGGGTGAGGATCTTGTCCACAGCCTCCAGGACCTCTAGGTCTTGCCAAGTTGGCAAGAGGTGCCTAGCCTTGTGGTCAGAAGAGAGGACATGGGTGCTGGCAGCTTGCTGCTCAAGTATCCTCCTCACCATAGCCTGCCTAGAGCCCCACCTTGTTGGGCACTCTGTCTTGAGCTGGTGGTCTGGTAAAGAGAGTTTTTGTGCTGCAGAAAGCTCCCTCTTCCTCCTCCAACTGTAGCTAAAACACCCGACAAGCTTTTTGCACAATCCCATAGCACGCTCAATTTGTGTCCAGTGATTGATGGAGATGGCCTTTACAATGTTGCTTCCGTTGTCTGTAGTGATGCACACAAGATCCTTCTCTTCCAAATTCCAGTTGATGAGAGCATCCTTTAATCCGTGCGCCAAAGCTTTGCCAGTGTGGTCCTCAGGGAAAAACCCTGTTTGTAGGCACTGACTTGTCATCTCAAAATCATCATTAATAAAATGGATTGTTAAACTCATGTATGGTTCCATTGCTCTGCTGGACCATAAATCCGAAGGTGCTGCAAAATAATGTACATCTCGCAATTATGTTGCAACGGTTTCACGACATTTGACGTACAGACCAGGGATTGCAACATGGGGAAAAATAAGTACGAGAGGGCACTTGAAAGTGCTTATCAAGGGTTTGAATGAGTTTTTTAAACCCCTCTTTTTCAACAGTGGTCACGGGAGCCATGTCTTTAGCCAGGTGAAATGTGATTGCTTCTGTTATTTATTTGCGCCTGAGAGAGTGTTGGGTACGGTGTTGCATTAAATAATGTTGCTTTAATTGGCGTTTGTTTTGTCAAGTTGTTGTAGTTACTTTGTGATTTAGCGTGAGCGTCGGCCTGGTTTTTCTGTACCGTCTCATATTGTTGGATGTGATTAGGTTTCAGGTGATTGTACAGATTGGTGGTGTTACCCTTTGGTGCACAAACGGCGGCTAAACATTGCTTGCAGTAGATGGTTTGCTGAGTCATCTGGTTTGAATCCGAAATAAGCCCACTCTTCGGAATAAGCTCCCTTTTTGGAACAAAAACATCTGTGTTTTTATTAGGCTCACTTGCGCATTGCTGCGGCTGTGGCTGTGCTGTCTGGTAGCCTCTGCTGCACCACCGGCCTCTGATTCACTCATTCTACTTGGTTTACTTTGTTTATCATTTCTCGACTGTAGTGTACCTTCTGCTGTTCTGATGCAGTAAACATAATAAGGCACTGGCAAAGAGGAGCGGAGCCCCGGTCGGCGCGTCGCTGGAACGTGGAGAAGGCAAGTGAATGTTTATTAAAAGCCAGCAGCTACACTTTTTGTAGCTGCTGACTTAACAAACATTATATTTGGCTGGAACACCCCTTTAAGTTGCAGCTATATGAGTAACTATGCATGCACTGCAGTGAGTGCAGCACTGACATTTAAAAGGCAAACAGGCTGAGGCTAGGCTATTAAAGAGGGGTGGCATGTGAGGAATGGACTTAAAATACCGGCAAGCAACCACTGTCCCTTATAATATATGAATAAATTACCACCAACAGCACCACCACACTTGTAATATTCAGCGGACCTCCAGATGTTGCAAAACTACAAGTCCCATCATGCCTCAGCCTTTGTGTTCATGCTTGTGGCTGTCAGACTCTTGCTATGCCTCATGGGAATTGTAGTTTTGCAACAGCTGGAGGTCCGCTAATTGCATATCCCTGCTGTAGAGGGAAGGAACAAGAAGAAAGGATCTAATTATTCATCTCAATACATCCTATAAATATGCTACAAATGCCAGCTAGCTTACCCTCTATATAGTTCACTGGACGAGGCACCTGAGAAACATATATCGCGTATACCACAAGTCTCAGATCATATAGTCTTAAGGGGGGGGGGGGGTCTTTCCCCATCTGACTTGTTGTAACATACCTCTAACATACCTTTGGATAACACACAGGAGCTCCTAAGAGACTGGCCCTCCTTTTTCTCTAAGTTAGAGATTGCTGGGACTTTTCGCTTGGTAGGCACCTCTACCCCTCCTCTCCATGTTCACTATGACCACTAAACGTGGGCTCGAGGACCAAAAACAAACAGAGGGAGCCCCCACCACCCGCTCCAAGGAGAAGGGAAGCCAGGTCGCAGCGGCTAAACTAGATTGTTTCTTTCAATCCGCCCAGACTGCATCCCAATCACCTATTAAAGGAGGCCAACCACCAGCAGTTACACAGACCAAGGCCCCCCCAGGAGCATCGGCTGCTAGGAAAAGCCAAGGCTTGTCAATCTCTAAATCAATCAATCCCACAACTCCATCTGGGGTTAAAAGCCAGCCTAGTAAAGGGTTAGGAGGTAAATGGAACTGCATTAGCACCAGTTATGCCTGCACTCTCAATAACAAATCCGGCTACTCTACCAGGCCTTGAACTAATAGAAGATCCTACATTGAAGGATGTGCTGCGGGCTGTCAATGATTGTAAACAATTTATGGTGGGGGTTGAAAATCAGTTAAAAAATCTTAGCGAGGAGCTTGTGTTAACCCATCAGGATATATGCAAAAATCGCCAAAAGGGTTAATACCCTGGAAGAACGAATGAGTACGACTGAGGATGCCCTATACCCGCTTGAGAAAGAACTCAGGGATCTACAGGAAAAAACGAATCAACAAACAGCCAAACTGGACGAGATCGAGAACAGACTTCGGAGGAATAATGTTAGAGTGATTGGTCTTCCAGAACGCAGTGAGGGGCCAGATACGGTATCCTTTCTAGAGGGCTGGCTTAAGGAAATCTTTGGCCCTGACACCTTTTCATCCTTTTTTGCTATCGAGAGGGCTCATCGGATCCCTTTCAAACCCCCGCAGGAAGGAGGTCGCCCTAGATCACTTATTTTCAAATTCTTTTATTATGGAGACAAAGTTACTCTGCTCCAGAAAGCCAGGGGTATGGGGGACATTATATATAAGGAAGTTAGAATTTCATTTTACCCCGACTTCTCCCCTGATCTGCAAAAACGCAGAGCCGAATTTACGCAAATAAAACGCACTCTACAGCAACACAAAGTGGTATATGCCTTGCAGTATCCGGCCCGTTTACGGGTGACAGCCTTGGGCAGGACTTTTGTTTTCAATTCACCGGCAGAGGGAGCTCAATGGCTAGAAGCAAACAGCAAGGACCTATAGATACCAATATAAAGTTGCGCCATTACTAAATGCTCTACACCCCCCCTTTTTTTATAAATGTTCCAATGTATTGTATGGACTTTTGCTCCTTTTTTTTACACCTATAACCGTCTTTTTCTCTATGGAGAAAATTTAAGCACATGACACTAAATACTATAATGGCTCTTACCGGGGTTTTTTTTTTTCACTTATAACGGACATTATATATATATATATAATATATATATATAATATATATAATATATATATATATAATATATATATAGATATGACACAAATTTGAAGTGTATGATGGACGTGAATCGTCACTAAATGGTTTACTATTTGTTTCCCCCCCCCTCTTTTTTTTTTTTCTTCTTCTCTTTCTTGCTTCTCTCTTCCCTTCTCTTTGGGAGGGGAGATGGGAAATTATGCACTGTCAATTTTGCACCGGCACTTTATCCAATATTATATGGTTAATGGGGCAAGGAACGTTAGTTATCTTTTTGAATTGTAATATATAGAGAATTGAACTGGCTGACTCTTCCCCCTCTCCCCCCCCCCTGGTTGGGGGGGGGTGGATGGGTGATGGGGGCCTTGTCCCCTTCCCCCTTTTTTTTCTTTTTTCTCTCTTTCCCTTGGTTCGGGGGGGAGGATATCTATGAAAACACTTTTGTAGCTGCAGGGGGTCTGTTATTCTGGTGCTGATTGTTAATTGTTAATGCCTCTAACCTGCTTGTACTAGAGATATATCCATGAAAAACTGGATTTTCTTTTCCCCTCCTTTTCTTTTGTATAGGGGACGTAGACCAGGAGGTAGGGTAAGGGTGGGAGGGGTGAGAGGGGCCTTCGCTACTCAACAGAGGGCGAGAGGCCAATGAATGCAAGAATGAGAGGGAGGAGACAAATGGGTGAGAGGTCACAGGTGAAGCTCCATGGGGGAGCCCAGGTGGGCAGGGAGGGGGGGGGGAGAGGGATGGGAATTTTGATAGAGGAAGGTATTTCAAGTCTAGGATATAAAAGAGGTATTAGTCTAGATGGGAGTCAGGAGATGGAAGATGAGGGGGATATCAAGGAAAATGAAAGTGGAAGCAAGAGGGGTAGGAAGGCTGCTCTGCTATTTTTTATATCTATCTTTTTTCCTACGAATTATGACTTGGAGGATTAGGTCATGGAACGTTCGTGGATTAGGGGATTCTGCTAAGAAAGCACTAGTATTGTCATCAATGGATGGGGAAGGGCCAGGCATACTCTGTTTACAGGAGACACACTTAAAAGATACCATGGTCCAAATGGGCACACGGAAATTCCCATTCCGATAACATTCCGTCCACTCCTCATATTCGAGGGGGGTCAGCATAATGGTCGGGAAGGGGTTGCCCTTCACCTGCGAGAAAAGTTGGTTAGATGATCAGGGCCGGTTCATATTTTTGGCCTGCTCCATTTGGGGCAGGCCATATGTATTAGCCAATATCTATATTCCCCCTCCTTTTAAGTTTGACATTCTCCAGAGGCTAGTGGAATTTATGCTCGATAAAACCGGAATTCCACTGATAGCAGTAGGTGACTATAATGAAGTTATAGATAGATTCCCTTCGATTCAGAAGCAAGCTCCGGAAGAAGGGAGCCGACTGTCCCAATTTCTAGAGGAGATAGGCTTAAAAGATATGTGGCGTACTCGCCACCCTTATATCCGGCAATACTCCGGTTTGTCCACTTCCCATGCCACTCTCTCTAGAATCGATATGGCCCTTGGGAATGAGTTGGCACTAAATATGGTGAGGGAGATAAAATATGGGACTAGGGGGGTATCAGACCACTCTCCGTTGGACTTGGTTATTAGGGGCAATAAGAAAACTGCTCCAAAAGAATGGAAATTTAGTCCATACTGACTCGAGTTATTGGGCGAACCAAGGGATATCTTGAACAGTTTGAAAGAATATATCCAAATTAATACAGGCTTGGCCGAGTCTGGAGTGGTCTAGGACTCACTAAAGGCTTATTTGAGGGGCCTGTTAATTCAAAATGTGGCTAGGGTTCGAAGAGAGTCTAGGACAGAGGAGGAGGACCTTAGAAGGGAGGTTACAGCAGCCCGAGCAACACTATATTGAAGCTCCAACCTTGAGTAAGCAAAAAGAGCGGCTTGACAAACAGAACTTATATAGGATGGTTACTATGAGGAAAGCAGAGAACTACCAAATATTTCAGAAACAAACCCAATTTGGGGAGGGGGAGAAAGTGGGGCGAGCACTGTCAATGCTGGTCCGGGCCAACTCCCCCTCTTCAAATATTGAGGCAATTAGGACCCCT
The DNA here is from genome assembly GCA_029574335.1 of Rana kukunoris. Lineage (NCBI taxonomy): Eukaryota > Metazoa > Chordata > Amphibia > Anura > Ranidae > Rana > Rana kukunoris. The sequence goes on along the minus strand of CM056050.1, from coordinate 415,210,711 downwards.
ATAGGAGATATCTCCACTGAGAGCAAGGCGATAATAAATGTATTCCATGATTTTTATAAATCTCTTTATAAGTCTAGAGGAGGAAATGAAGGTATGGAAACCTTCATCCATGATATCCCGGTACCAGTCTTGACAGTAATGGATAGAGAAAAACTGGAGTCCCCTATTACACTTGAAGAACTCCAAACGGTGGTTGGATAGATGTCCTGTTATAAATCACCGGGCCCTGACGGCCTTCCAATAGAGATCTATAGACGGTTTGGCGAAGTTATGTTACTAGAACTGTTGCAGACATTGGAAGGGGCGCTCCTAGAAGGACACCTCCCCCTTCCATGATGGAGGCAACAGTTGTTGTAATACATAAGGAGGGAAAAGATAAACTAGATCCCTCCTCCTACCGTCCAATCTCATTACTCTGTACGGACGCAAAGATCTTTGCCAAGGTTTTGGCAAATCATCTTAAAAGATGTATAGAGAATCTTATTCACCCCGACCAATCAGGGTTTATCCCAAACAGGTCAACCAGTATAAATATTAGAAGGGCCTTTCTAAACACACAGATTCCAATTGATAATGAGGGCTCTAGAGCATTGCTTGCTCTAGATGCCGCTAAGGCATTTGATAGTATTGAATGGCCATATATTTGGAAAGTGCTAGAAAACTTTGGTTTTGGTCCAATTTTTATTAAAAGGGTTAAACTCCTATATAATGAACCACGAGCAAAAACTAAAGTTAATGACGAGATCTCATCTTTATTCAACCTCGAGAGAGGTACAAGACAGGGCTGTCCGCTCTCCCCGCTCCTCTTCGTGCTAGCTATGAAACCCCTTGCTATTAAAACGAGATTAAATAATGATATACAAGGGTTCAGAAGGGGTTCGGAGGAGGACAAGTTCTCGCTTTTTGCGGACGACGTCCTGTTTTTTTAGGGGACGTTGACAGCTCGCTGATTTCCGTTGTGCAAATGGTGAAGGAGTTTGGAAAGTTCTCGGGACTAACTGTCAATTGGGATAAATCTGCCCTACTTCCAATAGATATGTTATGTGCCCAGGAAATAGTGGAGATGCCCCAGTTGAAAATCTCAACGAAATTGAAATATTTGGGGGTTTGGATAACTTAAGGAACCCAAGGAATATATCACCAATAACATAGCTCCATTATTATCAAAACTTAAATTGAAGAAAGATATTTGTAACCGCCTCCCTCTCTCGGTTGCAGGGAGATGCAATCTTATAAAAATGATCTGGCTCCCTCAGATATTGTATCTCCTACACAACTCTCCGATCTGGGTAAACCAGACATGGTTCAGACGAATAGAAACTCTGTTCAGAGACCTGATGTGGAAAGGGGGTCAGTCTAGAATTAGATTGCAGACGTGGCGGTCCCACATCCAAGAACATACTTTCTGGCGTCTCAGTTACAGCACTTAGTGGGCTGTGGAAACCAAAACCTAGGCAATAATTGCTTTAGACTAATGCTATTAAGGCCTCCTCATAAAAGAATAGAAGCCCTGGAAGTAGGCTCATTTTATTATCAATGCCCAACTATAAACTTAATCAATAAATTATGGTGGAATACTAAAGCTTTATTGGGGTATACGGGAATAACCAAATTTACTCCGCTCTGGCATAATAAATACTTAACAGAACTTAAGGAAATAGAAATCCCTAAAGTTTGGATAACTCAGGGAATAACACGGCTGCTACATATGTATAACGATAATCTTATTAAAACGTTTTCGAAATTGAAGGAAGAATTTGGAATACCAAATACAACTTTTTTTTAACTATTTACAGATTAGGCACGCCCTCCAAACTCAGTTTAATAACCGTCCAATAATTAGAACTCACATCCCTGCGCTCCTCAAAATTATTCAAACTAATGCCACGAAAGGTCAAATATCTTTATTATATCATAAATTGGGCACTAAAGCTATAAATCAAACGGGGGTCTCTAAGAGCCGAGACAAATGGGAAAGACATTGGATTGCTAACCTCGGAACAGTGGAAGGAGATTTTATATAGGGGGACACTGGTCTCAATTGCTCCAGCTCAGAGACTGTCCCATCTATTTTTAATACACCGGGCCTATTACACTCCTAGAAAAATGTTTCTATTACGGTGGAAACAGAGAGATGAGTGCCCCAGATGGAATGCGTCTGGGGATCTTATCCATATGTTCTGGAGATGTCCTAAGCTCTTTAGATATTGGATAGATGTGATTAACAGGATTAATAAGATCTTTGGGACCTCTCTAGAACCAGAAGTCACCACCTGCTTACTAGGAGGTATGGAGAACCACACCATACCAGCCGGAGCCTTTGAAGGGGTACTAAGGTGTTTATTCCAAGCCCGGAAGCCGATAGCACAAAGATGGCAAGCGCAAGCCCACTCATCTATAGAGAACTGGGTGGGAACTATTAATGCTCTGATATGGTGCGAGAAGGTGGCCTTTATCAAAAAAGGAAACTATAATAAATTTAAAAAAGTATGGGGGCCTTGGTTAAGGGAAATGGGGTTCCCATTGGAAGCATGATTGAGGCACAGATCTGCGAATTCCCTGCTCTTAGATGTTACCGAATTCCTCCCTAGACTGGAGAAAAGCATTAGAGGGAAAAATAAACCCTTCCAGCCTCTCTTTGTACCCCAGGTATGTCCACTTAGTACACTACTGGGTCCTTGTCCTCTATACCTAAATTATCTCTTTGAACTGTTTAATAGATACCTCAGACTAAGATACTTCCTCTGCCTTCTTTTTTTTTTTCTTCTCTTTTTTAGAACAATTAGGGGGGGTGGGGGGGAGGGAAGGGTGGGAGGGTACAGATTTAGATGATGAATATGCACAGTATATGGCTATTTGTGGGGAGATGTACAGATACACTAAATTATTTATACCAATAATATGTAACTGCATAAAAGGTTTGTCAAAACGGAAAACAATAAAAAGAAATTAAGACAAAAAAAAAAAGAAAAAAAGAAAGAGGGGTGGCATGTGAGGAATGGACTTAAAATACCGGCAAGCAACCACTGAACCTTATATATGAATAAATTACCACCACACTTGTAATATTCATAATATGGGTAGAGTAGCTGTAGCTGCCTGGTGCAGACTGTGTGTGTGACAGGCGTGACAAGACATGTGTGCGTGGTTGTGCCACTGGCTGCCTATTCATAATTATGGGAACCAGTCCACTCACACACACACACACTCACATGCCCCCCAATAGCCTGACTTTCACCTGCAAGGCCCCCCAATAGCCTGACCGTCATCCACAAGCAAGGTCTGGGGAAGCTGCATGATTGTGGTAATATTCATTATGCTATTGCAATGCAGCTGCACCAACATGCATGGTGCTTTTGTTTGTTAGCATGCTTTTTTTTTTATTTATTTTTTATTAGCTAGTGTTCTTTTTTTTAACTTAAAAAAAAAAAATTATCATAAAAATGCACGCTATTTATTTGCTAACAAAAGCACCATGCATTTTGGTGCAGGCATGCAGCGGCATTAAAAAATGAAATGGTCCATACAATACACACTATTGGGGGTGGCACTGTCAGTGTCTGGCACTGACTGCAGACAGTTCATTTCATTCATTGTGAAAGTAATAGGCTGTTCCGCAGCAAAAGCCAAATAATACTCTAAAACCTGGTTAATACAGTCAGGAGGAGGCTAAGGGCCCGGGCTTCAAAAAAAAAACACAGCAGCGTTTATTAGAGCTGATATAATACTACTAGGCTAGTTAGCTACTGCTAGCTAGGCATAGGCCTAGCAATAGCATCATAGTTGTTTTAACCCACCTTTAAAACGTTAATATATATTACAAAGAAACTACAGTCACACTTACAGGAGGAGGAGGAGGCCGAGGGCATCAAAAAACAAACTAACACAGGAGCGATAGCTGATATTATACTGTAGCAGACCAGTAGCATGGCATGGCAATGGCATGGCTGTTTTAAACTTTAAAGTACGTCACTCACTACTATTATAGTTATACTATAGTAGATTAGATATCGTTAGTCCTGTCCTACCTTACTGACTGCACGCAGTCACTGTTGCTGTGTGTAGCTGTGGCGTGCCTCCGAGCTGCGTGTGCTCGCTTCCAGATTTCCGGGCCAAAAGACTGAGGCACGTCACACGACTTGTATTTGTACCGCCCATGCCCAGAGCGCCGCATGACGCTTTGAACCGACGACACACTGCTGACGTTAGTTCCGCCATTTGCATTCCACGCTGGTTACGTGGACTGCGGTGACATGTTTGAGAATCGCCGATCATCCCGAGGGGAGGTCGCGGACGAGGAGAATCAAAATCGCGATTCTCTTCGCGATAAATCGTGCAAGTCTAGTACGCAAAGAAAAAAAATATATATATATATATAGTACTACTTACTAGTATACTACAGAATAGCTCAAACCAATAGTATGCAAACCATTCCATTCCAAATCAAATATAATCAGTTAGATATCAATATATAAAATCTTTTTGGTACAAGTCAGATGTACGGCAGTGCAGACATTTTAACTAGTATTGCATAGCAAGAGTGCTGCGCTGTTAAAAAAGGCCAAGTAATACATGTTTGACTCCTATAGAAAGAAAGAACATAATTTCTGTACTACAATACTAGTTGGATTGTCAGTTTAAATAAGGAAAAGCGGCAATGCTCACCGACGAATAGTAGCCATCCAGGAGGGACAGTGCCCACTCTCATACTATGAGTATGAAGCCCTCTATGAAGCCGCCTCCCGAGTCTCAGCAGTGTCTCTCAACCATGAGGAGCATCCGCGGGGAAGGTGCTTCTAACTCCAGCATCTCAACCCTAGGGAACGTGCTTACGCGAGTCCGTTGTCTTAACCATGAGGAACGTGCACGCCGCCCACACAACGAGTGAAGTCACCCGCTGGTTCTCCCACTGCTACTGTGCATGCGTGATTTTTGGTGCCATTATCAGCAAGATTTCCCTTTTGTAAAGTACTGAAGACATAATTTTCGGACTATATGTTTCGGCCGCCGAAACTTTGGTATATCCCTAATGCAGGCAATCCTATTGATGTCAATTGGGACACAGTGGCTGCACAGGAATGCACAGGTGTTCTGTGCATGTGAGGGTAAACACAGCCCTCCATGGGCATACGATGTAGCACACCCCATTGAGTGAGGCCTTTTTCTGCGAAACTAGTGATCTGATAAACATTGTTTGCAAGTATTGTGAGGCAAAAAAAAAAAAAACAGTAGCACCTTTTATTCTACAGGTCGTGTGCCTTCACAAAATGTATGGTTTGGGGGGGGGGGGGGGGGGGGGGGGTTCTTTCAAGATCTGAAAGCTGCAAGTTAAAACATCCAAAATTTTAAAGACATGTTTGTACCTTTTTTGTGAAATGAAAAATATGCAATTTTAAATTTACAAATATTTGTTATTAACCACTTAAGGACCGCCGCATGTACATTTACGTCGGCAGAATGGCAACGACAGGCACATCAACGTATATATATATATATATATACACGTTAGTGCCTTGAGGGGGTTCGGGGGTCCGGTCGGACCCCTCCCCCTGTACATGCGGCGGTTTCTTTAGCTCCGTGAGCGATCCAGGATGAGGGGGCGGCTATTCGTTTTCAGCCACCCCCTCACGATCGCTCCCAGCCAATGCGCGCCCCCCCCCCGCCTCTTCCTGTGCTAAGTGTAAACACAGGAAGAGGGAAGTGCTGTGTTCCTCCTTGTGTCGGTCTTTTTGTCCGACGCCGAGGAGAGAACACATCGCCAAGTAAGTTGCACCTAACAGTACACTGACACAGGTACACATAGGCACACTTAACCCCTTCCTATCACCGCCGATCACCCCCCCCCCCCCAGTCCACTGTAACATTGTGTCACTAAATGCAGTAATCATTTATTTCTGATAACTGCATTTAGTGTCAGTGTTACAGTAAAAAGTGTCAGGGCAGTTAGTCTTAGCCCCCTTTAGGTCTAGGGTAGCCCCCTACCCCCCCAATAAAGGTTTAACCCCTTGATCACTGCCCTAGTTAACCCTTTCACCCCCTATTGCCAGTGTCACTAAGCGATCGATTTTCTGATCGCTGTATTAGTGTCACTGTTGCCGCTAGGCAGTTCGGTTTTTTTTGAGGTTCGCCGCCAGGTTCTATAGCGCTAGGTACCCCCATAAATAAAGTTTTTAACCCCTGATTGCCCCTAGAGTTAACCCTTTCACCAGTGATCACCATATAAGTGTCACTGGTGACGCAGGTTAGCCAGTTATTTAGGTTTTTAGAAAGCGTTAGGGGGGGCGTGGCTACCGCGCGGCTGGATGGACGCCTGAGATCTCGGCTCCTCCAGTGGATCGGGAATCCTAGCGACTATTAGCGGCCATCGGGGTGGAGAGACTCGGCGAACAGCTCCGCAGCTCGGGTAAGGAGGCACTGACACCCGGGATGGCAAGGAAGAAGAAGGACACCGCGGGTGTCAAGAAGCTCCCGCACTTCTTCCTCCCCGTGGAACAGGCGCATGGCCAAGATGGCGCCGGCGGCGGCTCGCCTGCATCCTCCAGCATCTCCTCTCACTCCCCACGGAGCCCTGCATTGATTGGAGCTCCCAAGTCCTCCCAGCCCAGATCACCAGCGGCATCCACCCCATCAACGCAGAGCCCTGCTAAATCAAAACCCAGGCTGTCAGCTGGCTCTTCCCCTATAGAGGTAAGCCTCAACTGTGGTTCTGCCGACGCTACTAAGGAACTGTCTGACACATTTGATTCGTTCCCAGCCACTGCACAGCCTGTCTCTGCAGCCATATTAAAAGATATGCTGGGGTCTCTTAGGGCATCACTGCAAACTGACATGCTGAACTGTGTAGCATCTTTTAAAGCTGAAGTGCAAGAATTAGAGGGAAGAGTGGATAAAATAGAGCATAAAATGGGCGAATTTGCTGCCTCTCATAACACCTTGATAGATGCACATAATGAGCAAGATGACCACCTAGAGGCCCTCAAAGCCAAAATTGCAGACCTTGAGGACCGCTCAAGACGAAATAACTTGAAGATTCGGGGGGTCCCTGAAACTGTTCTGAATGCTCATCTGAATCAATATGCCTGTGATTTGATCCATGCGATTCTGCCGTCTATCCCTGCCTCTGAAGTGGTGAGGATACATCGTTTGCCAAAACCTTCCTACCTCTCGGATGACATACCTAGAGACGTCATAATGCGAGTGCATTTTTACCATGTCAAAGACCAGCTTATGGCCAGTTTCCGGAAACAATCCCAGATCCCTGAGCGGTTTGCACGTCTTCAGATGTATGCAGATCTTTCGCAATATACGCTGCAAAAACGGAAGTCGCTCCTGCCGATCACGAAGGCTCTCAGAAATCATGAAATAGTCTACCGCTGGGGTTTCCCTACGAAGCTCAGTGTTACGTATAATGGTGCCACCTCTGTCATCACCTCCTTAAATGAGGGCCTGGCCTTGCTTCGCTCCTGGGATATCCTCCCGGAGCAGGAACCTATGTCCCGCTCGCCTCCGCCTAAACTTGACACCCGAGAGGACTGGCAGACCGTGTCCCACAAACATAAGCAAAAGTCTCGGGCTACTTAGCCGCCTCACCCTGATGTTTCCATCGGTTGATGTTCATTTCCCCTGATCCACTGGGACGCTATGCTCACGATGTCCCCTCTACAACTGTTGTGCCTTACTTTTGCACTCAGATTCCTGTTGGAATCGCCCTTGTTTTTATCTATCCTTGGATGTTTTTTTTCTTTATTTTTTCTCTTGTTTACTAGTTTTTGTACTGAAACATTGGTCTGGCTACCACAACGAGCATCTGGTTGGTTGACAAGACTCCGTGCTGACGGTAGACTTTGCAGCAGCCCCTGCGTGCTTGGATCCGAACTGTCTTTGATGACTGGAGGTAACGTAAGCATATTACCCTACTGTATCTATGGTACTTAAAGTGACTTCATTTAATGTGAGGACTCAACCACCCTGCCAAGCGGGCGTCCTTATGGAGAGAATCTCTCAAACTGGGCAGTGATTTGGTATGTGTGCAAGAAACACACTTTCTAGACTCAGCTTTGCCAATTTTGACCCACAGGAAATTCCCTCATATTTTTACTGCATCTGCACCACAAAAACATAAGGGGGTCCTTATTGCCGTTAAAAACTCTGTGGCTTTCTCCTTGCATGATGGCATCTGTGATCCTGCTGGCAGATTTTTGATACTTCTGTGCGATATCAATAATAAGCCTTTCACAATAGTTAATGCTTACGCTCCCAACACTCATCAGCTCCGCTTTGCCAACAAACTGTTCCGCAAAATCTCGAAACTCAGGCGAGGCCAGCTGGTGATTTGCGGGGACTTCAATGCAGCTGCTGACCCACTTCTGGATCTTTCCTCTAAGCCTAAGAGTCTACTGCCAGCGCTCCAACCGCTTCTTCACAAAGAAGATCTTTATGATGTCTGAAGGTGTCAGCACGCTGAGGAACGTGACTTCACCTTCCACTCTGCTCGTCACAACTCTTATTCTCGGATCGACATGATTCTGGTGGACAAGGTGTTGCTGCAGGCTGTGTCATCCTCCAGTATTCACGACATTACGTGGTCGGACCACGCTCCGATTTCTATATCTATACTGGAGGATCACACGCCGAGCCCTGCGTTTGTATGGAGGGTTAATTCACAACTCTACACAGAATGTATTGGAGGTTAAGAAGCATCTTCAGGAATACTTTCAGTTAAACTCCCACTCTGTTTCCAACCCTTTTATTGTTTGGTGCGCTCATAAAGTTTTTATTCGAGGCATTTTCATTCAAGTGTGTTCACGTCTGAAGAGGCAGAGGTCATTCCTATCCCGCTGAAAGTGTTGGAACCACTGGTCCCTGGTCTATCCCTGCATAGATGGGAGGGAACTGGTATTTTGACCCTTCAGCAGATATTAAAAAATGATAAAATCAAGCCCTTCGCTGGAAGCATGACGGCGTGCACGTGAGGCCGTGACGCATCTGTAGGTTGGAGGAGCCACGGGATTGCCGGGTCGGAGTCCAGAGGAGCTGACGGATCGGGCGGAGGGGCAGAGGGAAGCCGGGAGAGACGCGAGCGACACGAACAGCGCAAGCAGGAAAACACCGTCTCACCCGAAGCTGTCAGCTCAGCCGCGCGCCGACACTTCCCAGTCAGCTGCTCAGCATGCTTAGCACGCAGGGGGATAAGCTGAGCCGTACGCTGCAGTAGCGAGCGCCCGCACACCGCCCTCTCCCTCCCTCCTCCTCCTCCTCCTCCCCCTCGAGTGCTCCCGGAGCTCAGATCAGAGACTACCAGAAGCTGCCTTTGAGAGAACTTCGTGGGGGTCACCGTGAGCCAGACAAACACTGCAGACGAGCGGCTACAGATCTATACAGGGAGTACAGGGAGTAGAGCAGAGCGGGATGTTTGCTCAACCCCCCCCCCCCCCCTACTGAAGTCTGACCGGCAGAGCTGCAGCTGGAAGGGCTCATAGGAAAGTGGGAAAGGTAAGCCCCTTAGATAACTCCCTGGAAGATTTCAACAGGATCTGCTGGAAGCCGCTGACCTGCATGGAAGGTATGTCATCCTGTCTTTAAGTAAAGGACCCTCTCAGAAGGTACAACTTTTTTCTTCTTTTTTTTCTCTACTCCATACTCATATACAAATAAATGAATTGCTAAAGTGGAGATACATGAAGGGAAAAGTGACTAGAAGAAGGGAGATCCGAGATAACACCCCACTGTATTTATGGAACTGTTTGAAATCACAAGGAGAAATGTAAAAGCTCTTGTATGAAATGCTCTCAGGTTCTTTCTGAAAGTTTGTTGCATGTGATCACCTGCTGAATTGAAGGACACCCCCAAATCGTATTGCCACATTAGCATAATATGCAATAATAACCGCATACATATTTTGACCTCTCGAATATAGAACGGGTGTTTCTAACTTGAAGGGGAGGCCAAGAAAATTCAGATATAGCTGTTGCTGGGGGGAATAATACTTAAAGTCTGGTCTAGAAGTAAGAAGGGGGAAAGTTGAGAGTCATAGGGGAAACGCTTAAGGACTCGGGGAAAAGAGAGGGGAAGAGAGAGGTGGAGAGTCTAATTCAAGAGGGTCTACAAGAGATACACTCCCAGAACCCCCCTCAGTTTTCCCCGGACCCCCAGGACGATTGGAGGGGCCTGCCCCGGCTGGACTACAAAGAGCGAAAAGAGACCAAAAGTGACGCCCTAAGATCTCCTATGGTCTTTAAGACCAAGGGGATTGAAATTGGAGTGAAAGATTCAAGAGAGCAAACTGGGGAAGAGAATCAGAAGAAAAGCGTTTACTATGCAAAGGATGACGAGTAGGTCCACCAAGGGGGGCCCCCCAAAAACTCCCCCGAACGCCTTAACGAACACTTCAGCAACAAGCTCTATCAGACAATACATGACTAAAGAGGACAGCCCACGAACACAGGACACAAAAAAACAACAACAACAGCAACAAATGGCCAAAGACAAGAAGGTGGACAACAAGAACCCCCAAAATAAGACCTCGAAGGAAAAAACCCTGGAATTAAGGGGAGAAGGAGTGTTAGATAAAGACCTTGAACAAAGCTGGACAGACGAACAAAGACCAGAAGAACAAGGCCCATCAAAGAGTGAAATGGCAGAAATGTTACTGAGCCTGGAAAATGTCATCAAGGGCGAAATACAAGCACTACGGACAGACCTGGGACATCTCCTTTCCAGAATAGAGACAGTGGAGGAAAAAACGGAAAAGCAAGAACAAGAGTCAATACACATAAAAGAGCAAATAGACCAGATAAAACTACAGCAGAGACAGATTCTATATAAACTGGAAGACCAGGAAAATAGAAATCGGAGGAAAAATTTAAGAATTAAGTCAATGCCGGAAGAGCAGGGAGAGGAGTTGAGAAAGAAGATGCAGGAAATATTCAACCCACTATTGGAAAGACCCCCAGAGGCTTCAATCAGGATAGACAGAGTCCATCGTGTTGGGAACCCCCGAAGAACGGATACCGAGAGGGCAAGAGACGTAATAGTAAGATTTAGGGAGTTTGAAGAAAAGGAAGAGATTTGGAAAAACTTAAGAGGAAAACCACCGCAGGTCTACAGGGGATCAGAACTCCAAATCTTTTCAGACTTGGCGCCAGAAACACTGGCTAGACGTCGACTATTAAAACCTCTGCTGGCCCAGTTGATAACTCAGAAAATAAAATACAACTGGGGTTTCCCAGCCTGCCTAATTGGAATCAAAGAAGGAAAATCTGCCACTCTCAGATTCCCGGAAGATCTGAATACATTTTGCAGTAGAATGGACATTCAAATCCCGGATCTCCCTGGCTGGGAGTAGGAGGGGAGTAAGGAGAGGGAGGGAGGGGATGGGCGATGGGACCAACTGACAAGGCAATGACAGGCATCTCCTTCCCCCCCAGAAACGGGGAGGGGGGAGTTAAATCCCAGGCCCCACCTAGAGAGACCTGAGCCAAACCCAATTTGGAGGTTGGCCCAGAGGCCGATAGAAGGCCAACGGGGGGGGGTAGAAGGGGGGGAAGGATGGTGGGAGGGAGAGGGGGAGGGGAGGGGAGGGAGGGGAGGGGAGGGGAGGGAGGGGAGGGGAGGGAGGAGGGGAGTGAGGATAGGGGGAGGAGGGAAGGAGGGGAGGGAATAAGAGGGGAGGGAGGGAGAGGGAGGGAGGGAGAGGGAGGGCGGGTAGAGGTATTATCTCACCAAATAAGCCAAGGAAAAAGCAATGTATGAAGAAGGATAGAAGTGTCCCCGAGAAAAGAGAAAGAGCAAGTATAAAAAAAAAAAAAAAAAAATATATGCAGATAATCAAATTTCTGTCATATAATGTGAAAGGTCTTAATAGCCCAACTAAAAGACACAAGATCATAAAGGAATTGAAAAGTCTAAGAGCAACCGTGGCCTTCCTGCAGGAAACACACCTTTCAATAGAATCCAATATTAAGATGTATTCATTATATTTCCCTCACTGGTATTATGGAGATACTATCTCCAAAACGGGCAAGAGGAGTAGCCATTGGCTTTGCCAAAGGAGTCCGGTTCACACTAGTAGACCGACTGGTTGACCCGGACGGAAGATTCCTCTTCCTTAAAGGGAAACTGGAAGGGATGGAATGTACATTGGCGAATGTTTATGCTCCAAATATCCATCCGATAAAATATCTCATAGAAATTTTAGCAAAACTAAGGGACTTCACACAAGGGAAGGTTATTTTGGCAGGAGATTTAAACTTTTGCATGGACCCGAGGATAGATAAGACCACCCTGTCACAAGGGGAAAAAAAAACACTCTTAAAAAAGATAAAACATAGCCTCTACAGAAGCCAATTGATAGATGTCTGGAGAGTCCTCAACCCGGGACAGCGGGATTATACGTTTTATTCCCCAGTACACGGTAGTTACTCCCGTATAGACCACATTTTAGTGGATCATAGTTGCTTGGAGATGGTAGAGGGGGCAGACATAGGCGCTATGACACTGTCGGATCGTGCCCCAATAAGTATATCCCTTAGTATACGAGGAAACCAGAAAATATTTCAGAATTGGCGGCTTAACGAAGAGCTAATAAGGGACGAGAGTGGCATAGCGAGGATCAAAAAAGAGCTAGAGGATTACTTTAGGGTTAATGATACAGATGAAATATCGGGAGCAACACTCTGGGACGCACATAAAACGGTGATAAGAGGGACCTTGATCTCAGAAGGAATAAGGAAAAAAAAAAGAAAGAAGTCGCAAAAGAGAAAAATTAATAGAAGAAATATTAATTCTGGAGCAAAAACATAAAAAATCAGTAAAGGAACGAGGGACATTCCAGGCCCTAGTGATCAAGCGAAATGAACTAAAAGAGCTAATGGACCAGGAAACAAAAAGAGAATTTAACCTAATAGCAAAAGAAAGGTATATGTGGGGAAATAAAACAAATAAGCATCTGGCCAGGATGGTTCGGAAAAAAAAAACAAGAAATTACATAGAAAAAATAAAAAATGAAATAAAAAAAGGGGAGACAGTACATACAACAAAAGAAATCGCAGAAACCTTTAGAGTGTACTACGAGAAGTTATATGCAGTGGAACAGAGGGAATGGAAACAGGGAGAGAAGGAGAAGAAGATTACAGATTTCCTAAAAAGAGCGAATGTTCCAAAATGCAGTCAAACTGACGCATTAATGATGGATAGGCCCATCACAGAAAACGAAATTGAGATAGCACTCGCAGATTCAGCGTTAGGAAAAAGCCCAGGTCCGGACGGTTTTACTGTCTTATACTACAAAAAATTTAAGGAGATACTCATTCCTAGACTCTGTCAGTACTTTAACGGATTGGGGAAAGATTACCCGTTAAGCCGAGAAGCAGCAGAGGCAACCATTACCGTCATTCCCAAGGAAGGAAAAGATGGCAGAACCTGCTCAGGATATAGGCCGATATCTTTGTTGAATACCGACACCAAACTATTCGCTAAGATACTGGCCGGCAGAGTGAAACAGGAGATGTCAAAACTCGTCCATCCTGACCAGACGGGGTTCATCCAGGGGAGAGAGGGAAGGGATAATGGGGTAAGGGCCCTTCTCGTCCTTAAAAAAATGAAAGAAAATGGGCTCCCCAGTCTACTCCTGTCGATCGACGCCGAAAAAGCGTTCGATAGGGTAGACTGGGGACTCATGTTAAACACACTAGAAGAAATGGGCTTCGGACAAACGATAATGAGGTGGATTAGAACCTTATATCAAACCCCGACAGTAAGGATAAAAATAAATGGAAGCCTCTCCCAAGGGTTCAAAATGAAAAACGGAACAAGACAGGGATGCCCCCTGTCACCAATGCTATTTGTATTATCAATTGAGCCCCTGCTGGCCAGGATACGCGGTAGCCTAAAAATTGAAGGAGTAAAAATAAAAGACGAGGAACATAAGCTCTCCGCATTCGCGGACGATGTCCTCTTCTATATTGTGAATCCCACAACATCAATCCCAAACTTACTGGAAATATGCAGCCAATACGGAGAAATATCAAACTTCAAACTAAACGTAACTAAAACAGAAGTCTTAAACGTAAACACATCTAGAGCAGAGGAACAAGAACTTAGAGTCAAGTACCAATTCCCGTGGGTAGAAAATCTTAAGTATCTAGGGGTTAAGTTAACAAATTCTACAAAAAAAATCTACGAGATAAACTACATCCCCCTCCTAGACGAAATCAAAGCTGAAATAACAAGGATAAAGAATAGGACAATATCATGGATTGGCAGAATAAATTTTTGTAAGATGGTACTCATACCTAAAATCCTATATAAATTTCAGATGCTCCCTATTACCCTACCAAATGTATTTTTCCAAACTTTAAAAATTTTGATTATGAAATACATCTGGAGGAACAAGAAACATAGAATATCATTTCAGGTGTTAACACAACCTAAAGAGAAGGGGGGGCTGGCAGTCCCTGACATTAAAAAATATTATGACGCTGTCGTGGTATCGAGGGTAGTGGAATGGGCTAGAGGAAACAAAGAAAAACGGTGGATCACAATGGAAAATGCACTATCAGAGGTAAAGTTAGAAAAAATAATCTGGAACCCCCCTCAAAGCAGGGCTCTAGGTTCAACCACACACGAGATCACAAGAAATGCACTTAATGTTTGGGACACTATACACAAAAGAATTGACAAAGAATATAATTCACCTCTTATAGCACTTAAGGATAATGACTATTTCCAACCAGGCAAAGTCTCAGTGGGAGGAAACTGGATAAAAAAGGACACGGCACAATTGAGCGAAATCATAAAGGATGGCCACATAATTTCACTGCACGAAATGGAAAAAAAAAAAGATTTCTTTAATGAATATAAATAAATGGAGGTACCAACAGCTCAGACACTTCATATTAAAATTACCACAACCCTTAAGGACAGGAGAGCAGTTAACTGATCTCGAAAAATTATGTTCTACAGAAAATCCTAGAGGAACGATCTCAAAATTATATAAGATTTTACTGAAGATGGATGAGCAGGAGGTCCCCCCTTTTATCAAAAAATGGGAAAGAGAGCTAGGGTCACAAAGGGATAAGGGCACAATAAAGAAAATACTGAAATTGACACACACCTCAGCGATCGACACTAGGACGGCAGAAATGAATTTTAAATGTCTGTCTAGATGGTACATCACACCAGATAAACTAAGTAAATATAAAGAAGAACAATCAGCGGAGTGCTGGAGGGGGTGCAGATCCTTAGGTACAATGGCACACCTGTGGTGGGAATGCCCCAAAATCAGGAAATATTGGGAGACAATTATAGGTTTGATAGAGGAGATTACTGGGGAAAAAATTAAGATGGACCCATGGATAGTTCTCTTCCATGGAGGGAAAGACAGTATTAAAAGGTATAGAAATTCCCTAGTCCCGCACTTGCTTAATGCGGCCAAAAGGTTGATTCCTAGTAAATGGCAAGAGATCGGATGTCCTCAGATATGGGAGTGGATTGATATGGTCGAAGGGACGTACAGTATGGAAGATTTAAAGAATAGTATCGAAGACAGTAAAAAGATTCAAAACCAGAAATGGGATACATGGAAGAGATTTAAGAGGACCTGGAGTTACGCTGAAAATCTAAGGGAAAAGAGATAAGAAAAAAATAGAAGGTAAACCAAGAAAAAAGAGAGGGGGCAAAAATTTGGTGAGAAATAAGGAAAATAAGGGGAGGGAGGGGGGGGGATGGGGAGACGGGGGGGGGAGAAGAACTAGGGGGTCATAGTATCGATAAATAGAAATAAAATATCGTGCTGTAAAAGGAATAGATTATATGGTGCCGGCCTAGACATATGTTTGTTAATATATATAATATAAAAAAAAAAAAAAAAGAATGAAAAGGGGAAAAAATATATAAAATAACCCTCTCACTGATGATGCGAAACCAAAATAGAGACGCTCTAGACAGCTACAAAGGGATAAAAGGTGCGTCTTACGTAACTTTTACGATATCTCTATGAGGTTGAGTCTGAAGTGAAAAAAAAAAAAAAAAAGAAAAAAAAAAAAAAAAAAAAAAAAAAAAAAAATCAAGCCCTTCGCTCAGATCCAAGACGAATTTCATGTGCCTGTCGCAGACCACTATTTATATCTCCAACTCTCCCATCTTTTGAAATCTCTCCCCTCCCCCAAAATAATTGTAAACAAACAAGGCTGGCGCTTCTTTGTTGAGGCATCTCCCTCTATTACAGGTACTTCTTTATTTTACAACCTGTTGCAAAAAAAAAAAAAAACATACCTTTCAAAAGTCTACTTCCTACCAAAGATGGGAACTGGACCTTGGTAAGTCCTTTACAGAATCTCAGTGGCAGTCGGCCTTTAAATCTATTTACCAAGCCTCCAAATGCGCAAACCACTGGGAGTTAGCCCATAAAATTGCCCTGAGGTGGTACCTCACTCCGTATAGACTCTCTACATTTTTAAATTCATACTCCCCGCTGTGTTGGAGAGGTTGTGGGGGGGTGGGCCAGATTATGCACGTTTTTTGGTCGTGCAGAAACCTTACCAGTTTCTGGAACAGGGTATTTTCTATGATCTCTGAAATAACTGGAATGCTCACCCCACCCTCTCCGGCTCTAGCGATTCTTAATCTAGTTATAGACCTGTTTCCTCCAGACTGTCGGAAAATTGTTACCCACATCCTGCTAGCTGCTAGGCTTTTAATTGCTAGGAAATGGAAATCCGACCTGTCCCCTAATGCATCGGAGTTGATTGACATGGTTAAACAAAATTTCACATTTGAAAACCTACTGGCGTATAAACATGGCTCTAAACGTCTATTTGACCGCCACTGGCACTTATGGGTTCAATGGGCCAAGGATCGTTAATTTTTCTAGGAGTGCCCTTTTGTCTGACCATCCCTCTTATCTCTTGGTTTGCGGCCTGCAATTTATACCTTTAACAATTCTTCGAACCAGACCTAATGCTCGTTCCTTGTTTAACCGTTTTGTTTCTAATTTTTTGTTCTTCCTTGTTTTGTATTTCTAAAAATAATTGAATGTAAACTTGGTGTTAATGTGACTTTGTCACCTGTAGCATCTGCCGCACTTATGTCACAACTCTTTATTGATTACTGCTCTAGCATTCTGCTGTGATGTTGTCCACTATATACTGTACAATGTAGTGTTCTTTTGCGATACTAATTGCTATTGTAACTCTACCTTTTTCTCAATAAAAACGAATGAAACAAAAAAAAAAAGAAAGCGTTAGGTACCCCCATATATTACCTAATAAAGGTTTTAACCCCCTGATTGCCCCCTAGTTAACCCTTTCACCAGTGATCACGGTATAAGTGTTACGGTTGACGCTGGTTAGTTAGTTTGCTGTTTATAGCATCAGGGCACCCGCCGTATATAACCCAATAAAGGTTTCACCCCCTGATCGCCCGGCGGGTGATATAAAATTAAATTTTTGCGTCAGTCAGGGTCTGCGTCGCCCCAGGCAGCGTTAGGTTAGTGCCAGTAACGCTTACACCCACTCGCAAAGCATACACCCCCCTTAGTGGTATAGTATCTGAACAGATCTATACTAGCGTACCCAGCAGTTTAGGGTACCCAAAAAACGCATTGTTAGCGGAATCAGCCCAGATACCCGCTAGCACTTGCGTTTTGCCCCTCCGCCCAGCCCAACCCACCCAAGTGCAGTATCGATCGATCACTGTTACTTCAAAAACACATCACACACACACAACTGCAGCGTTGGCAGAGACAGCGTGTAGAGCGTTTTCTACATTTGCCTTTCTATAGCCAGGTGCTTTTTTTACCCGTGAATCATCACCAGTCTACGACTAAATTTAGAGCCCAAAATGGCAAAGCGAATGTACACTGGTGAAGAGGCTATTAGGATCCTAAGCATGTCGTCAGATAGTGATGAGGAGGTCACGCATCTGTCAGATTCGGGCTCAGAATACGATCCTGTTTACGACAGCAGCTCCATGTCAGATAGCTCTGACGACGGAGTGGTGGTCCCTGCTAAGGCCAGGCGTACCCGATCCCGTTCTGAGGTTGAGGAGCAAGAACCACAGGACCCTTGTATGGAGCAGAGAGCCAGTACTAGCGCCGCTATTCCTTCTGGTGGATTGGCAAGCACCAGCGGCCTAGTACACCCTGGTCGTTCATCCAGCGCTGCAGTATCACATGGTGACGTGGCGAGTCCCATAAGTGCAGTTCAAGCTGGTGAGGTGGCAAGCACAAGTAGTGTCCCGCTGCCACCAAGAAGAAGAAAAAGATGGGCCCGTCGTACCCATAGTGCCCTTCCTGCAGAATTCGCCTATCCTGATTGGGTCCCCACCACTTCTGCAGAACCCGTACTTCCCCCATTCACTGGCCAACCCGGAATTCAGGTGGATACAGCGAATTTTACGCCACTTGATTTTTATTCGCTGTATTTCACGGAAGATCTCTATAGATCTATTGTGGACCAGAGTAATTTGTATGCTGGTACCTACATCGCCGCTAATCCCCAGACCCTCCTTGCCAAAGAGACCTCTTACGGTTTCCGAATTTAAGACCTTTCTGGCCCTCACCCTCAATATGGGCATACATCCATTTCCTCAATTGCGCATGTATTGGTCCACAGAGCCAATTGACCAAATGCCCATATTCTCTGCTCACATGGCCAGGAAACGATACGAGGCGATCCTGCGGTTCCTGCATTTTAGCGACAATGCACTTTGTCGTCCACGTGGAGACCCTGAATTTGACCGGCTCTACAAAATTCAGCCCCTCATAAACTATTTCAATGAACGTTATGCAGCCTTGTTTAATTGTCTGCGTTGACGAGTCCCTGGTTAAATTTGCTGGCCGCTTGTCTTTCAAGCAGTTCCTTCCCAGCAAGCGTGCCAGATACAGGGTCAAGCTCTATAAGCTCTGTGACAGGGCAACAGGCTACACATGGAGCTTTAGGGTTTATGAGGGCAAAGATAGTGAGGTAGAGCCGGAAGGATGCCCAGATTACATGGGAAGTGCTGGCAAGATTGTTTGGGACTTGGTGTCACCCTTATTCGGAAAGGGGTACCACTTGTATGTGGACAATTACAGCAGCGTGCCACTTTTTAGTCACTTGTTTGATCATCAGATTGGAGCATGTGGCACCGTGCGACCCAATTGCCGGGGCTTTCCCCAGCGGCTTGTAGATGCCCGTCTTAGGCTGGGGGCGAGAGCCTGCTGCAGATGTAATAATTTGCTTGCTGTGAAGTGGCGGGACAATAAGAATGTTTTCATTCTTACCACCCTTCACGCAGACAAGACAGTACAAATTCGTACGGCGACTGGTGTTGTGGAGAAACCCCTCTGTGTCCACAAATATAACCAAAATATAGGAGGGGTGGACCTTAACGACCAGTTGATGGCGCCGTATCATATTGCCCGTAAATCGAGACGCTGGTACAAAAAAGTGTCTCTACATTTATTTCAATTGACTTTGCTGAATGCTTTTGTCTTATACAAAGCTTCAGGACGGAATGGACCCTTCCTCCAATTCCAGAAGGATATCACCACAGAACTCCTGTATCCAGGCAGTTCTGCACCTCACCATCCCCTATTAAATGCAGTAAGCCGACTGCATGAGAGGCATTTTATATATGCCCTCGAGAGTACCCCTACCCAAAAAGCCCCCCAAAGAAGATGTCGTGTGTGTAGCAAGCGCAGATTTAGGTGTGACACACGTTATTTTTGTCCCCGATGTCCTGCCGATCCTGGTCTTTGTATTGGCAAATGTTTTGAACGCTTCCACACACAAGTGAAGTATTAGCGTAGGGTAAAACATTTTACAGGCTAGGCACACGTACACAGGGTCTCCCAAGATGCCATCGCATTTTGTGAGACCCAAACCTGGAACCGAAAAGTTGAACAGTTACAAAAAAAAAAGTAAAAAAATAAAAAAATAAATAAAAAAAAAAAAACACAAAAAAATATACAGTATATATAAAAAAAAAATAAAAAAAAAGTTGTCGTTTTATTGTTCTCTCCCTCTCTATTCTCTCTATTGTTCTGCTCTTTTTTTACTCTATTTTATTCAGCAAAGTTTTATTGTTATGTTTTTTCATGCTTGCTTTTCAGGTATGTAATTTACTTTACTGTTTTCAGGTACGCCATTCAGCTGTTGCGTGGACTTATTTATCTTGACAGCAACAGCGTTTGCTCCCACGATATATATAAAGCCGTGACTCCAGTGCTGTAGGAGGTAATTTCACCACCACAGTTAAAAAAAGAGCATATATGCCGAAGCATGGGGGCATTAGGGGCGGAGGAGCGATTTTGCTGCTAATGCTGCGTACATACGGCTGACATTCCCACGGCATAGAAAAGTCCAACCGCGTGTATGCGGCATAACTTTTTTGCGGGAGGATGCCCCCATGCTTCGGTATATATATTAGGCACAGGTTGCGTTAAAAAATGTTTTATTTTTTACTATGTTTTTTTTATTGGTATGGTATGATCTTACGGTTATACTGTAATGTTACTTTGTTTTAATGTAAACCATCATTTGCTTAGCAGGTATGCGGATTTATTTAGCGTGACAGCAACAGCGTTTGCTCCCACGATATATATAAAGCTGCGACTCCAACACTGTAGGAGGTGATTTCACCACCACAGTCCAAAAAAGAGCATATATGCCGAAGCATGGGGGCATTAGGGGCGGAGGAGCGATTTTGCTCCTAATGCCGCGTACATACGGTTGACACTCCTACGGAGGCCTTACCCATGGAAAAGTCTGACCATGTGTACACGGCATAGAAAAGTCCGACCGCGTGTATGCGGCATAACTTTTTTGCGGGAGGATGCCCCCATGCTTCGGCATATATAAATGGTGCATGTATGCCCATCATTAGAAGTGGGTGGATGAAGGGAGGTATTCTAATGGTGGGCATACCCACCGATCAATCCATATGTGGAATTACACCCCAAAAAACATTCTGACGCTTCTCCTGAGAACGGGGATACCACATGTGTGAGACTTTGAGAGCCTAGCCACATACGGGACCCCAAAAACCAATCACCGCCTTCACTCTCTTTCTAAGGGTGTAAATTTTTGATTTCACTTCTCACTACCTATCACAGTTTCGAAGACCATAAAATGTCAAAGTAGCACAAAAAACAAATAATCCCATTTTGAAAAGTAGACACCCCAAGGAAACTGCTGAGAGGCATGTTGAGTCCATAGATTTTATTTATTTTTTGTCCAAAGTGATTGAATAATGACCAAAAAAAATAAAAAAAGTTGTCACTAAATGATATATTGCTCACACATGCCACGGTTATATGTGGAATTGCACCCCAAAATATATTCTGCTGCCTCTCCTGAGTACGGGGATACCACATGTGTGGGACTTTTTGGGAGCCTAGCCACGTACGGGACCCCAGAAACCAATCACCGCCTTCAGGCTTTCTAAGGGTGTAAGTTTTTGATTTCACTCCTCACTACCTATCACAGTTTCGAAGGCCATAAAATGCCAAAATGGCACAAAGTGCTTGGTTTTTGGGGCCCCATACGCGGCTAGGCTCCCAAAAAGTCCCAAACATGTGGTATCCCCGTACTCAGGAGAAGCAGCAGAATGTATTTTGGGGTGCAATTCCACATTTAATCATGGCATGTGTAAGCAATATATCGTTTAGTGACAACCTTTTGTAAACTTTTTTTTTTTGTCATTATTCAATCACTTGGGACCAAAAAAAATATTCAATGGACTCAACATGCCTCAGCAGTTTCCTTGGGGTGTCTACTTTCCAAAATGGGGTCATTTGGGGGGGGGGGGGGTTTGTACTGCCCTGCCATTTTAGCACCTCAAGAAATGAGATAGGCAGTCATAAAATAAAAGCTGTGTAAATTCCAGAAAATGTACCCTAGTTTGTAGACGCTATAACTTTTGCGAAAACCAATAAATATACGCTTATTGCGATTTTTTTTTACTAAAGACATGTGGCTGAATACATTTTGGCCTAAATGTTTGACTAAAATTTAGTTTATTCGATATTTTTTACTTTTTGTTATAAGAAAAATCATTTTTTTTTCAAACTTTTCGGTCTTTTTCCATTTATATTGCAAAAAATAAAAATCGCAGAGGCACTCAAATACCATCAAAAGAAAGCTCTATTTGTAGGGGAAAAAAAAAAAAGGACGCAAATTTTGTTTCGGTACAACATTGCATGACCGCGCAATTACCAGTTAAAGCAGCGCAATGCCAAATTGTAAAAACACCTTGGGTCTTTAGCCTGCATATTGGTCCGGGTCTTAAGTGGTTAACTCAACACAGGATAAGCTTTTAGATTAAACATAAAGGGCCAGATTCACAGAGCCATTACGCCTGCGCAACAGGAAATGCGCGTGCGTAAGTCTAAATGTGCGCGTGCGTTTTGATGCACGGCATTCCCAAAACGAGATATGCAAGAAATCTACTTTTTTTTGTCCAGCGTAATTTCGTTAGACAGGCGCATCCGTCCACGCAAAACTGCGCTAGACAGACCATTGATTTGCTAGTCAAATATGCTAATGAGGGACTTACGGGGATCCACAAAAGAACGTTGGGGCAGTGCAGGCTACGCAGTGTGCGCAACAGCAAAATGTCCTGTCTAAAATTAGACCATATAAAAGCTGGTCTAAAAAGAGAAAAATCGTCTACATGTCAGATAAAGCAACACTGTTAGTGAGGAGCTCAGCAGTCACACGTGTTGCACAACAATCTGTATGCCAACATGCCAGGGGCATCCATGCTCATAGCTATACTACTGACTTTAGATGATCAAAGAAGGAGGGCACGGGATTTTTTTTTTTTTACTTTTTATTTGCTTATATAAACTTTACAATTTAATCAAATCTAATACAATATTCTTATCTGATACAAGCCCCTCAATCTTCACGGGAGAGGATATACTGCACACACATAGACATCTATGGCATGAGTGATTCTGAGGTGTCTCGCATCTTCAGATTCACCCCTCATATGCCATCATGGAATTAACTACAAGCTTGCAGGAGGACATCACCAGCCCAACACATGACACTACCCATGACAGCTACATATACAATCAGAGCCCCATCCCCACAGATTTCGAACAGAACATGTATGGGGACAGCTGGCTAGTTGGTGAGTAACATGGGTGGCAGGCATGACTGCCCCCCCCCCCACATGATGCACACATCACAAGGGGCACACGCACTAACATCCTCCTGTCTTTTCCCTTCAAGGTGACTCTGCATATGCACTGGGACCCCATCTCACATATGCATCTTTGCACATTAAACACACACATTAATCATGGCACAATGAGAATGCATGCATGCACACCACTGTGGTCCCTAGCACAGACACATCACATCCTCATCACATTGGATTGGCACAAGCCCACCATGCAGGACTTGTGAGCAGCAACGCCACGCCAAGGCTCTAATTATGTCACTGTACATTCATACACCATTCACACGGACCTGGGGATCACTTCTCCCTGGTCCTGGGGAACCCTTCACCAAAATTGAGGGTGACACCCCTTTTCCGGCAGGAATGTCACCCCCACATTCCCAAATCATACACAAACAGAACCGAAAAAAAAAAAAAAAAGCCCAGCAAAAATATCATTTAAAAAAAAAAAAAAAAAAAAACAACAAAGAAAACACATAAAAGACAAAAATCACTCTGCAAAACAGTGCCCAAATATCTCAACGACACGTCACAAACAAACAAACTCTAACAGACAACAGAACAATAGCACCTTGCTGTATAGGAAGGGATACAAAGGGATGTACTTTTGCAATGGAAGTGCGTTTGTCTATTTATGCTGTCTGCGTAGTTCAGCAAAGTTGCCCGGGTCTACTTCCAATTTCACTGATTGGGCTGTTCCCGAGTTGTGCTGACCATGGTCTCCTTCAAGCGTGCATGCGCGAGCCGGCCGGCCCTTCATTTGCATGGGGTCACGGCTCATTTCAATGTAACACACCCACGTCCTTCCCAATTTGTATTACTCCGCCTAAGGGCTCTTTCACACGTCCGTTCAGTTCATCCGTTTTTTGGACGTCCGTTAACGGACCTCAATGCTTCCCTATGGGTTAGCGTCCGTTAGCGGATGAGCATCCGCTAACGTCCGTTAACATCCGTCTGCGGTAAGCTCCGTTTTTTTGGACGGAAGAAAACCCTATTTTTCTTCCGTCAAAAAAACGGAACGGACGAAAAACAGACGTTAGCGGATGATCCGTTTATACCATCCGATCCGCTAAAGTCAGTTTTTCATCAAAATATGTAAAAAAAAAAAAAGTTCTAAAAAAAAAAAAAAAAAAGTATGAAAAAACGGATGAAAAAAAATGATGAAAAACGGACGGAAAATGGAACGGAAACGGATGTAAACGGACGAAAAAACGGATCAACTGAAGGGGGAAAAAACTGATCTAAAAAACTGAACGGACGTGTGAAAGAGCCCTTACGCCTCTGAAATAACGTTACGCATGCGCAATTTTCTGCGTAAAAGCTACGAGAATAGGGTGATTACGTTAGACTTGCGCAATGTAGCCGCGTAAAGGCGGTGCGCTACGCCGGTCCAATAATGCGCAGATGTACCTGAATCTGGCCCAAAGTGTTTTTATCTGCCAAATATTGATTTTAGTGTATTTTTAGTGACAAAAATAATTTGATAAACATTCACGCAAATACTGTGAGGCCTAAAAAATCTGTAGCACCTTTTTTTTTCTAGAGATCATATGCTTTCAGAAAATATATGGTTTTTGGGGTCTTTCACAAATTCTGAACGTTGTAAAGGGAAAAGTGAAAACCTTCAGATTTTTTGAGAGATTTGGATATTTATACACATTTTTGCGTACGCTCGATTGTCACCATTTTGCAAAAAAAAGGCGCAATGCAAAATTGTTTTGTTATTTAGTAAATCCATAAAAGGTTAAGCTTTTTATATTCAGCAGGACTCAACTAGCTTGTCAGATTTTTCATGCGAGTATTGCCAGCAAAAGAAATACTGTGTTCACCTGGCCAGTATGGCTTTCATCACCTCTTTGCTGGGAGAAATCCCCCACCCCCTCCACATCAAACTCTGTCTTTCATTTAGGGGCCAGGTTGGGACAGTATATATGCGCCCTATTATGCTGCATTTACTCACATGTGGTCGCGTTCTTTATATTACCCACTAGCCTCCAAGCTATCCAGACTTTCTGGCTACCATTTCCAGGACTTGACATTGGGACCTTATTCGGAGTACACGTTGTCGCCAGACAATTATTATCTACCCATATAATTTTTGTGTATTAGCCTGAAGTTTTTACATCCATATACTCTGGTGAGCCATTTTTCTATCCATTTCTCCCTCCCCCTTTTTTTTTTTCCCCTTCTTGTTACTCCCCATGTGTGCCTGTTTTCTTTTGGCATTTTGATTCTGTTCTTATTTTTGCATCCTCATTTCCCATCCCCCTTCCCCCCCTCCCCAATTGTATTAGTCCTATGTCATTAGGGCAATTCTATACTTTTTGTATCTTTCAGATGTTTTAAATAACCTGTTACTAGCCTACCAGGCAACAACATTGTATATGCTATATAACCATTTGACGGTTTGTTTCATACATCCCTTCGGAGATTTACCTTATTTGTAAGTCTACATAATGTTTATTTATCTGCTCTATCATCATTACTCGCTACAATACTTTTTCCTCTCTTATTCTCCTAGGTGTATTCCTTCCCTCTATTGCAGTGGTTCTCAACCTGTCTAGTCCTGTGACCCCTTGATAAAATTTCCCAAGTTGTGGGGACCCCTAACAGTAAAAATTATTTTCCTATCGTGGGTTTTTGGCATCCAAGGCAAGACAAGTAATTTGCACCCCTAACTCACGGACATTTAGCGCTCCCTGAGTCCATTCCACTCGTACAGTATTAAATCCCCTTATAGTACATTTTAGGATGAACCACTCTCTTTGTTCTGCTTTCTTTCACTTTTATCTCTCTCTATCCTAATTTCTTGTTTGTTATCCACATCCCTCTCTAGATGTCTTGTTCTTTCTCTTATTCTTTCTCTCCCTTTTTCTTTGTTTCTCCCCCTCTTTTCCTCTCCCTTCCATGTATTCTCTAATTTTATTACTTCTCTTACTCCCTGGTGGGGAGTTGGGATCAGTGGGAATGCTGGCGGGGAGTTGGAATTAGTGGCAGTGCTAGTGGGGAGTTGGGATGAGTGGCAGTGCTGCTGGGGAGTTGGGATGAGTGGCAGTGCTGCTGGGGAGTGGGGATGAGTGGCAGTGCTGCTGGGGAGTGGGGATGAGTGGCAGTGCTGCTGGGGAGTGGGGATGAGTGGCAGTGCTGCTGGGGAGTGGGGATGAGTGGCAGTGCTGCTGGGGAGTGGGGATGAGTTGCAGTGCTGCTGGGGAGTGGGGATGAGTGGCAGTGCTGCTGGGGAGTGGGGATGAGTGGCAGTGCTGCTGGGGAGTGGGGAAGAGTGGCAGTGCTGCTGGGGAGTGGGGAAGAGTGGCAGTGCTGCTGGGGAGTGGGGAAGAGTGGCAGTGCTGCTGGGGAGTGGGGAAGAGTGGCAGTGCTGCTGGGGAGTGGGGAAGAGTGGCAGTGCTGCTGGGGAGTGGGGAAGAGTGGCAGTGCTGCTGGGGAGTGGGGATGAGTGGCAGTGCTGCTGGGGAGTGGGGATGAGTGGCAGTGCTGCTGGGGAGTGGGGATGAGTGGCAGTGCTGCTGGGGAGTTGGGATCAGCCAACTTAGGTGCTCTTGATCAAGGTCATCTGCTGATCTGAGAACTGTAGTGGGGTCTTTTAAAGGCAACTATAATCACAGGTAGTGTTACTCACTGTGTCTCCGACTTTGTGGTTTCTCGTAGCAGTGACACCTATGCTGAAATCAGCAGATAGGGTCACCTCCGGCCGTTCCTACTTCACATTTCTCACCAGTCAGCTGACCATTAGTCTCTGCCTCCCAGCTATGCCGTGAATGGACGGTTGTGAAGAGTCAGAGTGGGCGGCCGCAGGCTTCAGTAACAGCCCAGGTTTTGGGGACCCCTGGCAAATCCTCATTTGACCCCCAGGTTGAGAACCACTGCTCTATTGGGAGGTGTTACATGGTTTGCTATATACCAACAATTTTCCAGCAGTTTTTAATTTTATAATATCGGTTTTGTTTGATATGTTTTATAATGTATTAACTGATATGTTTTTGATGTTTTCTTGTTTGTGTCATATTTTGTGAACTACCAGATCGTTATGCTTCTGATGAAGAGTTTATGAACGCGAAACATCTCGAGTACAAGCGAGAAAAAGCAATCTCATCACTCCGCATATCTAATCCAGTTCTAAGGATCTAAAAGTTTATATAATTTCTGTTGTTGCATGTTCGTTTCGATTAGCATACACACACTGGTGTAAACTTTTATGTATAATTTCCTATGTTTGTAATGTGATAAATATGCCGATACTGTATTACTACTTTCACAAAGTTCTCTTTTTGTATACTTTTTACTTTTATGAATAAATATACCCATAGTTTTTTACTATACTTATCTGTACCGACTAAAGTCCACTTCATTAGCCCAGTTTAATTCCTAGTTACAGGATAGAAGAACCACCGCAGTCCAGGAAGAAGGCAGATTAGGAATTCTGCCTAGGAAAAGGGTGTTCCGGGCAAATAAACATTTTTTCACACAGAACTTTAACACTATTAACCACTTGCGGCCCGCGCTATAGCCGAATGACGGCTACAGCGCGGACCTGAAATTCCAACCCACCGTCAATTGACGGCCGCCCCTTAAGGTATTCCCAGCGTGCGCTCCAGAGTGCGCAGCGGGGAAGCTCTGTGTTGGCCATGTCCCTTGGACACAGCCAATAACAGATCGCGGCGAATGGCCAATCAGAGTGGCCGTTTGCAATGCGATCTGCGCGGCCAATGAGAGATGATCTCATATGTAAACATATGAGATCATCTCTCATTGCCGTTTTACACAGAAACAGCGTCCTGTCTCTGGAGAGGAGACCGATCTGTGTCCCTTGTACATAGGGACACAGATCGGTCACCTTCCCCAGTCACCCCCCCTCCCCCCACAGTTAGAAAACTATGTAGGGAATACATTTAACCCCTTCCTCACCCCCTAGTGTTAACCCCTTCAATGCCAGTCACATTTATATAGTAATTAGTGCATATTTATAGCATTGATCGCAGTATAAATGTGAATGGCGCCAAAAATGTGTCAAAAGTGTGCGATGTGTCCGCCATAACGTCGCAGTCCCAATAAAAATTGCAGATTGCCGGCATTTCTAGTAAAAAAAAAAAAAATTATAATTCTGTCCCCTATTTTGTAGGCGCTATAACTTTTGCGCAAACCAGTCGCTTTGTTTTTTTTTACCAAAAATATGTAGAAGAATACGTATCGCCCTAAACTGAGAAAAGTGTTTTTTTGTTTTTTTTTAATTGGGATATTTATTATAGCAACAAGTAAAAAATATTGTATTTTTTTTTTCAAAATTGTCGCTCTTTTTTGTTTATAACGCAAAAAATAAAAAATATTTTGTTTAGAAGCCACGTCACACGACCGCGCAATTGTCAGTTAAAACGACGCAGTGTCGGAAGCACTCCCTCAATTAATTTTGCAGTGCACATGTGTCAGACTGCAGAACATGCAAGTATCTCCTAAATTCATTGTATTTACAGGTAAGTTTTATTAAAAGCTTGCCTGTAGGTAAAAAGTTGAGTTTACTACCGATTTTAAAGCAAAAAAAGGTTTTGATTTCAGAACTTGACGAACAGGTCCATTGCAGAATTGTACAAATTACTCTGATCCATAGAGGGCGCATAGGCATGAGAGGGGAAGTGGTTAATACACAGCTGGGTTCACTGTCAAATAGGATTTATAATTGCTCTAGTAAGCAATTCTGCTTTTCATCAGAAAACGCCTCTAATATTCCTCACAAATGCAATCCAAGCCAAGCACTGTTTACTACTCTCTGTTTTTGGAAAACTCTTTAGTACTTACCTATTAGTGCCTGTCTGAGTTGTTTTATCGCTCTGTCACCAAGCTTGGCTTCTTGAGCTCCTTCTCCTTGCCAAATGACTCTGGGTTTAGTTAAGGTATATGTCCTGATCAGCAGTGCAGTAATTAGTAAACCAACCCCAAAAAGAAACATCCCCAACAGGGCACCGGCCGTCCCTCTCCAGAACGCTCTGGACATCTTGTGTTGTTGACTGAACAACTGCACATTCAAACTGAGGTCAGCTTTCTCAGCATAGCCACTATATAATCGTTGTGAACTCTGCCCATATCTCGCAAAGCATCCTGGTGTACTGTGAAATAAAGCACCACCTGCATCCCTCTAAACGTGCAAGCCTACAGCTCTTTTCAGTCATAATAATGCTTTTTCAGGGTATATCTGTAAACAAGCCAATATCTTTGTAACATTTACACAAGCAGATCAGGGCCTGCTTAATATGAAAAGCTAATAAAGTCTAACCCTTGTGCTGCCAGTGCAGTTTTTGCACTGTTTTCACACATGTTTTGTAGGCACATGCCGACAAAGAAGATTTGTTTTTGTGTAAGCAAGTTAACTAACGTAATTAACTGCTTGCTGACCAGCCACTGTCATTATACAGCGGCAGGTTGGCTTGGTTGTGACTCCACATCACCGCACCACCACACATATGCACACACCTTTAAGACCCACACACATCACACTTTGTGCTTTTTTTTTTCCTTTCAACTTTATTAAAATGTCAAAATACATTTCATTCATTTTTATGCACCACAGCTCAGTTGCAGTGCATAGAAACAGTATGCATCTTGCACTACAATGCTCAGCATGCAGGGGCAATGTTTCAGTGTGAACAGGACACATATGGCCAGATTCTCAGCGGCGCTACGCCTGCGTAAATGGATATGCGCGGCGTAATTGTAAATGTGCGCCTGCGTATCGATGCGCGGTAAACACAGAACCACATACACAAGAAAATCTTTTTCGTCTGAGCGGCGAAAATGCTTTAAGCTAGCGCGGCGTAGGCGCATAGTTTCGCATCGCAAATATTCAGCTCCCATTGAATTAGCATGCAAATATGCAAATGAGGGAGATGCGCGGATTCACGAAACTACGCGCGTTAGGCGTTGGCTACTCGTGGTGCGCGTAACACGAAAGTTTAGAGTAAACATACCCCTCATAAAAGCACGGGTAACTTTGCTCAAGACCGTGTGCAAGTCAGCTGGAGAGCAACTACAGCAGCACCATAACGGACGAGCTGAGCAATCACACTTACTGGACAACACATTCGTATGCCAACATGCCAGCAACGGCGGATCCAGGGGGGGGGGGGGGGCAACAGGGAAATTGACCCCCCCCCCCCCCCCCCCCCCCCCGAGGCAATCATGTCACATTGGCTTTAAAAAAAAAATGTATTTTATTTTTTTTTACAATTTTTTTTAAACTGCTTTGCGGTGCCTGCAGCCAGGCCCGGACTGGCCATAGGGCAAACCTAGCAAATGCCTGTGGGCCGCGGATCTGGGGGCCCGAGTTTTACACAGCGGACCAACACCGCTGTAAAGTCAAATGATAACAAAGTGCCCAGCAGTAGTGTTACATTAGATAGCAGCCATAGCTGCCAATATTTGGGGTCATTTTGCCGCGGGACACCTGGGGACTCTTCGCTGCACACCAGTGTGCCCCGGCACACTGGTTGAAAAACGTTGATCTATATTACCTGTGTATGGGTGGTATCTTGAAACTTTACCGGATGTGGTGGCAGGGTCATCATCCCTCGGGGGTGGGGCTTGGAAAGTTCCGTCCTGCCTTGCTGCTTCCCTGCGCCCTACGAGATTGAAGATAGGGAAAAAAGAAAGGTAAAAGATTATAAAGAGATATGAGTGAGAAATAAAAATACAAGTACAGAGTATATAAACATGTGCAGAATCCACTGCTGAGCAGACTCTCCTTTTTCTGTTTATTGGTCATATTTAATAAGCTTTTCACATCTACTTTTATTTAGGTACAAATCTACATTACAAAAGATCACAAGTGAAGTCACATTACACCAAAAATGGCACGAGATTCCTGTTTGGGGACACATGAATTGGTCTTAGGAGTCGTCGTCGTTTGTTCAAATGATAAAAAATAGAAAGAAGTTTTTTTGGTATGATATAGTGTTTATACACTCCATTTTGTCCATGTGAACTAGGCGCATGATGCAATTTAGCACGAATATTGTCGTTTAGTAGGTCGAAAAACAACGAATGAACGACGACTCCTCCGACCACTTTTTGTGCCCACAAACATAAATACAGTACAACCTGAAATTAAAAGCACATGGCACATTTAAGAAACACCACAAATGTGGCCACATAAAAAATACTTACTTTTTGCCTGAATCAGCCTATTGATTTGATTGAGTTGTTTAGGCTCTCTTTTTTTGAGGTCTGACCACCTCTTTCTCAATTGTTCTCTAGTCCTGCGTTGGCCAAATTTTTCATGCAGCCTCCTGATCACCTTCTCCATAATGTCGGCCTTGACCTTATTTGGATGCAGGTAAGGGCCATGCTTCCCATCATAATCCTCCCTTAGTAATATGGTGACCATCTCCACCATCTCCTGGAAGGCCATGTTTGAGGCCTTGTACCTCCGCCGGGATCGTGCGGTTGGCTGGGCCTGGCCTGCCTGATGGCTTGAGCTTGCCATATTTGTCGCCATCTTTTCTCTTCCATAAAACACACCCACAAAGAAAGATAGATGAAGGAGCGTGGAAAAGACGAGACCGAACGTCAGGGCGGGATCTCGTGCATCGCGTCACACGTTCGCGCCGTTTAAAGGGATCCTACGTCTTTGCAAGCGCCGTTCACAATCTGCGGAACAAGGCGGAAGAGACGATCGGATCATAAGACGGTACGTAGCTGGATTATGGACATTAATAATATTAGGGAACAGTGGATGATTGGGTGGGCTAGAAGATATGGGGGGTTATTTGCTTAAAGGAAAAGCCACTTTGCACTACGAGTGCACTTGGAAATGCAATCGCTGTAGATCTTGAGGAGGACATGCAAGGAAAATTAAAAACAGCATTTTAGCATGCACATCATTGGATGATAAAATCAGCAGAGCTTCCCCTCATTTCTGATCTACCCCTCTCAGATTTATACAACGATTGCACTTGAAGTGCAGAGTGGATTTTCCTTTAATAAATAACCCCCATGGTGTTAAAAGCTAATTAGTAGTAGTGGCTTGACTGACACTAGGCTTTGGTTTTTGTTTTGTACATGCAGAAATAATGGAGGCCTTTAAGGATCCCGAATTTCTAACGGAATTTATCCAGAGATGGAAGGAACATCCAGTGCTCTGGCAATCAAAAAGCAAAATCAATAAAAACAAAGATGCCCGGAAGAAAGCAAAGGAGGCCCTGCTTGAATTTGTAAAGACAAGGGTCCCCAACGCAACAACGGAGACTGTGAAGGCAAAAATCAATTCGCTTCGGGGCACCTACAGGACCCAACAGGGACAAGTCCTGGCCTCGATGAGATCTGGGGCTGCAGCTGACAGCATCTACAAGCCAAACCTGTGGTACTATGGTCAGCTGCAGTTCCTGGATGATCACATCGAGTCCAGGCCATCCCTGTCTACCCTTCCCCCAAGGAGGCAGTCCAGGCTTTCCTGCTCCTCCAGTGTTCCCTGCAGTCATCCCTCCAGTGTTCCCTGCAGGCAAGAGCAGGCAACCTCAGAGGAAGAGCCTGAGTTCCTGGAGGACCCTGATTTTGACCCATGGAGCCAGGTATTGCATTTTCATATTCATTTTTTAAATGCAAAGTATAATAATGATGAGTAATTTATGTTACAAGTGATCAACATGATATAAATGATTGCCCAAAAAATTAGGAACATATCACTAGGCAATAGTGGAAAAACAGAATGGGGACAAGATACATAAATGCAGAGGTCATAATGAATGTGTGTCATTTTCTGGTACACCATTAGGTACACCATACAGTGGCCGCAGATGTTAAACACCCTTTTTGGCCATTAACATTTTGTCCACCCCAAAGTAAAAAAACAGTTGGGTAAAGGCCCCCTACTTGGGAATTTCAGTCAGCATCAACCCCCCCCCCCCCAGCTCCAGGGGGCACATATCTAAAGCTGTGTAAGGGGCCACATAATTAGGGATGGAGGGCCTGTGGTAAATATATTTTAGCATTCAATTATGATATGTCATTAAGTTAAAAATGTGTGTGATGAATGAAGCCAAAAAATAAACTATGTCCCTTTTTTATTATACACAGGCAGAGCAAAGCCAGGGGGAGGCAGGCCCCGCAGGGAGCCAGGGGGAGGCAGGCCCCGCAGGGAGCCAGGAGGAGGCAGGCCCCCGCAGGGAGCCAGGAGAAGGGAGGCCCCACTGGGAGCCAGGAGGTGTCAGGCCCCAGTGGGAGACAGGAGTCACGCCAGCGTGATTGCATCTCCTAAATCCCTCCTATCCGTAATCCAGCAAAAAGGGCCAGAAGGCTCATGCAAATGGAGGGGGAGACCCAGGCCATGCTCCGTGAAGCAACTTTGGCCATCAGAGAGACGCCCAGTGAGGAAGAGGGATTCACAGCGCTCATCGCAGCCAAGCTTAAAAATCTTGAGCTGGGCCAGCGTTTGCGCTGCGAATCCATCATATTCCAGGCCATAAGCATGGCCACACTGGGACAGCTCAATGACGATATTGGCATTGGGCGGATTGGCACTCCTGTCGTTACTGCGCTTCCTGGTCCTGCTCCTTCTCCTGCTCCTGCTCCTTCTCCTGCTCCTCCTCTTCCTGAGCCTGCTCTGGCTCCTGGCACAACGTCGGCTCCAGGAACACAGCCCCTGAGGACTCGGGCTGCAGGGAAGGCTGCAGGGAAGACTGCAGGGAAGGCTGCAGGGAAGACTGCAGGAAGGAAGAAGTGAGGAGATGGTGCCCCGAAGCGAATTGTTTTTTGCCTTCACAGCCTTCAGTGTTTGCTTGGTGGACCCTTGTGTTTACATCTTCAAGCAGGGTCTCCTTTGTTTTTTTCCTGGCTTCTTTGTTTTTATTTGGTTTTGCTTTTTGTATGCCAGATGGTTCTAATTTTAATTTATTTACCTTTTAAACCTGAATAAAGTTATATTTTTGTTGGTTTTCAAATTTCCCATCTCAGAAATTGCTTCTGAGCACGCGTGGGTTTAAAACGTCATTTTCTATGTCGTTTTGCCCACACACGATCATTTTTTATGACACAAAAAACTACGTTTTGAAAAACGACACAAAAAATTCAAGCACGTTTTGCCCACACACGATCAATTTAAATGACGTTTTAAAAAACGTCGTTTTTTTTCCTCACAAAAAACGACCGTGTGTACGCGGCATAAGGCTGTGTCCATCCATGAACGAAAGAGAAAAAACTTTTAAACTCTCCATCTCTACAGTTCACATTTCTGGGTCCCAGTATCAGTAGTCATCACATGTTCTGGATTTTATAAGTCCATAATAAAAAATCATAAGATACAAAACACACAAAAAATAAACACTTGTGGCTTCAGGAACAATCAGACTAAATTAATTCTTAAGTACAATTGTACTATACTTTCTGCTATTTGCCAATCACTATGGGCCAGATTTAGAAAGACTTGCGCTGGAGTATATCGGTATGCGCCGCGTAAGTGTAAAGATGCGCCGTAGTATCTATGTGCCGTACCCACCAAACTAGATGCGACAGAAAACGGGCTTTCTCTGACCGGCTTAACGATCCTACGCCAGAGTATCGTAAGCGAATATTTTCGCTTGGCGCATCAGTCACGCCTATTGATTTCCCATTCAAATATGCAAATGAGGGAGATATGCTGATTCGCGAACGGATTATCACCAGACGCTGGCTACGTGCGCCGTGCGTGCGTCGTACGTCTAGCGCAATGTTATTCCTACAAATAGCTGCTTTATCTTTGCCACAGGTCAGCAGGAGAGCAGCTACAGCAGCAGCGTTACCGACGAAAATAGCAAGCTGAACAACCACACTTGCAAGGACAACACCTCTGTGTGCCAACATGCCAGGAGCAGCCGTGGTCCTAGCACTACTAATGGGTCCCTCGGTACGGAGGAGGCGGGCACGTGAGAGCATATACCGTACGCGCATGAGCCTCTTTGGCATGGGTGATGAGGAGGTGTATCGCCTCTTCAGATTCAGCCCAGATGCAATCCTTGAACTAACCACAACCCTGCAGGGTAATATCACCAGCAAGACACACCGCTCACAAGCAGTGCAGCCACTGGTGAAGGTACTGGCAACACTTAATTTCCTTGCCAGTGGATCATTCCAGCGTACAAGTGGAGTGGTGGCTGGGATGTCACAGTCCACCATGAGCAGATGTGTGTACCAGGTTGTCCCTGCAATTCTCAGATGCATGTCCCACCACATCATCAGACCCACCACTGAGGACCTGCGGCAGAAGGCAATGACAGATTTCTACAGCATTGCAGGATTCCCACGCACCGTGGGGGCCATTAATTGCACACATGTGGCCCTACAGCCCCCCAGTGCCACAGAGCACAAATACCGCAATCGAAAGCATTGGCATTCCATCAAGGTACAGGTGATAGCCGATGCCCAACGCCTCATATGGCACATCCGTGCCAAACACCCCGGGTCCAGCCATGACAGCTACATATACAATCAGAGCCCCATCTCAACGGAATTCGAGCAGAACGTGTACAAGGACAGCTGGCTGGTTGGTGAGTGACATGGGAGTCAGGCATGACTGTCCGACCCCATGATGCACACATCACAAGGGGCACATGCATGACTAACATCCTCCTGTCTTTTCCCTTCCAGGTGACTCTGCATATGCACTGGGACCCCATCTCATGACTCCTTTCCGGAACCCCCAAATCAGAGGAGAGAGAAGATACAATGCGGCACATATCCAAACTCGTGCAGTGGTGGAGCAAACATTTGGGCTCCTGAAGTCCCGTTTCCGATGCCTGGATAAGTCTGGGGGGACCCTGTTGTATTCCCCTACCTTTTGTGTGTCAGATCATCAGTGCATGTTGCATTCTGCACAACTTTGCCATGAGAAAGGGCCTGCAGATTGACATACGTGATGACCTGACCCCCGACCCACACAGTCCCCATCTGCCAGAGGCTACCCCGTCAGCTGATGGAAGAGCAGTCAGGAGGGTCCTCGCCGTAGGCATCTTTGGACAATAAACAAATACATTGATAACACGGACAATGCACCCATGCACGCCACTGATGTCCCTAGATCACACACACCACATCCACATCGCATTGGATTAGCCCAAGTCCAACATGCAGGACTTGGGAGCAGCAACGCCGCGTCAATGCCCAAATGGTGTCGCTATCCATTCACACATCATTCACACAGCCGTGGGGATAACTTCTCCCCAACAGCCAAGGGTGACACCCCTTACTGGCCACCCCCTCACATTCACACACCATTCACACTGTCCCCTGCACTACTGACCGTGTGCAGTTTAAATAAAAATAAAAAGCTCATAACCTGAGCAAAATATACCAAAAAATAAAAAGCTTATAACCTGAGCAAAATATACCAAAAAATAAAAAGCTCATAACCTGAGCAGAAACAAAAACAGCAAAAAAAAAGAACACCCCAAAAAGCCATCATTTGGGCTGACGGGGGCTCTTTCTGGTGGGCCCTCTCTGGCTCCTCAGCTGCCTGGAGGGAGTGGGTGGGGGTGGGGGGGCATCTGGAGGTGGCTGATCCCCGGGTGGGCCACTCCTGGCAAGTGTGGCCTGCATGCCCTCCAAGGCCATGGCTATCCGGCTGAGGTACGAATTGGTCTGGGCCTGCATCCTCAGCTGCCGGGTCACCTGGTATTGGTGAGCCCGCTGCCTCTGCCTCCCCTGGTCTCGAATGGCAGCTGTGTTGGCCTGGACGGCTGCAGTGAGGTGCCGAAGATCAGCCTGCACCTCCCCCAGGCTGATCACCACTGCAGCGCAGTTGCAGCTGACATCCTGCACTGCGTTTGTCATCTGGGCCACGGAGCCCAGGCTGTCAGCTACACGGTCCAGGTGCCCAGCTATCTCCCCCATCTGCTGGGTCTGCCTGGCCTGGTCCCTCGCCATCTGGTCATGGACCACATCAGACACCCCCCTGGTCTTCCGGGTCGCCTTCCTGGGGCCAGGAGATGGTATTCCCCGGGGGGATGGAGCCGCCCTTGAGGGGCTTCCTATGATGGGGGAGGGGATCTGAGAGGGCCCTGCTGAAGGGGAGGACTCCTCCAAAAATAAAACAAACTCCTGATCTGTGACGACAGGCTCCTCCTCAACCACCTCAGCAGGTGAGGTGTGGGCACTTCCCTCCACCTCAGTGTCTTCAGTGTCCAGGGGGTCGGGCTTAGGATGCAGTTGGGGGGATGGGGTGGAATGGCCGCCGGCAGATGATGGCCCAGCTCCGTCATCTGTGGATGACACAAAGCAGACACATGTTGATGGTCCCACACACTTGGCACATGTACCCTCCCCCCCCCCCCACATGCAACACACCAAATAGGGGATAAAAAACACTTACCTGTCCTGGATCCTTCCTCCATGGAATCATAGCCCGGTGCTCCCTCTCCAGGCAGCGGGCTACCACCTCCTCCTCTGTGGTCAGGCTGACCGCACATGGGGGTCCACCCCCCGTGCCCCTCTCATGCCTCCTGATGGTGGCCACCTTGCCCCGGACTTTGCGCCTCAAATCATTGATTTTTTTGGCAATATCCGCAGCAGTCCGTGTGGAATACCCTAAACTGTTCACCCTGGCAGCAATGGACTCCAGGATGGCCTGCTTCCTGTCCCGGCTTGTCTTGCGACTTTTCCTGCCATGGAGGAACTCATTGTACGTCTCCATAGCCGAGATGACGGCAGACAGCTCCTGGGCATTAAAGTTTAGCTTTCTCCTCTCTTTGCGGGGAACGGGAGCAGCCATCTCAGAGCAAGAGTAACTTCCCTGGGGGGGGGGGGGGCCGGATATACTTTTGCGCCGGAAAGGCACATCTGCGGCCGCTTTTATACACGCAACGTAAGACATTGCGCCGCCGTTTCCCATGAAGTGGTGCCGACGGAAGTTGTGAGCATGCGCACAGGGGAGCGAGTCGAGCCCTCCCTCACTGCGCATGCTCAGTGGATGATGCGCTGAACGTAAGTCTCTGCGCTGGGCTCCGCCCATCATTTACATATGGTCACACCCACTTCCACTTACGTCAGGTTGCGCCATCGCATTTTCGTTACTCCGCCGCAAAGTAACGAACAAGTGCTTGGTGAATACTGTACTTGACTCACTAGTTCGCGTCAGCGTAACGTATATGCACTGCGCTACGCCGGATAAAATATGCGCGCATCTACATGAATCTGGCCCTATGAGTCTCACACGTCCCAGTATATATATATGATATTCAAGCAATGCTCCTTGTACTTTGTTATAAAACAAAAAAGAAAACTGAACAACATAAAAAAATTACCAATGACCACATATGGTGACTGCCAAATATTAGAACTGTATGTCACATATACCAAGAAACTAGTCACATGACTGTTGCTAAATCCAGGTGTTATCCCATGTACACACGATCGGTTTATCCGATGAAAACGGACTGATGGATTTTTTCATCAGATATCCGATGAAGCTGACTTTCATCAGTCGTGCCTACACACCATCTGTTAAAAAAGCGATCATGTCAGAGCGCGTTGACGTACAAAACGTACAATGGCACTATAAAGGGGAAGTTCAAATCCAATGACGCCACCCTTGGGGCTGCTTTTGCTGATTTTGTGTTACCGCGTGTTAGTAAAAGTTTGGTTAGAGCCGTTTTGTGCTTTTCAGATCGTTTTCTGGTGTTCAGTTCATGCTCATGGGTTTGTATCTGTCTTTCAGTGCGTGCAGTCAGGTTGTATCTGTTTTGCAGTGCGTTCCTGTCTGCTCGTTTTCTGTTTTTCAGGTCGTTCTTTATAGGCCTTGCTGTTCCTAGGTGTGTTCTGTTTAAAGTTCGTTCTGACCAGCCGACCAGTTTGAAGCCATGTTGGAAGTACGTTCTCAATCTCGAGTTTGTGCTGCGCATGGGCTTGCTTCTGCAGTTACCCGATCTGAGGCCGTCAACAGGGCAAGGAGGAGTTCATGGGCCAAGAATTGGTCACACTGGCGGGAAATCCAGGAGAATAACCCTGATGATTTCAGGAACTTTCTCCGTATGACGGACCCCGTTTTTCACAGTCTGTTGGATTCATTGTCCCCTATATCACGAGGCAGGACATTGTGATGCTTCAAGCCATCACTGCCGAGCAGAGGCTCATTGCCACATTGAGGAACCTGCCGACTGGAAGAAGCCTGCAGGACCTCAAGTTCTCAACAGGCATCTCCCCCCAGGCGCTTGGGATTTTTTTTTTTTTTCAAAAACAATTTTATTGAGAAGAAATTTGAATACATACAGAGTAGTATATATAGCGTATAGAGGACTACACAGTATTGAATATACAATCGAGAACAGTTGACCAGGTACTAATACAGAAGAAAAATATCGTTAAAAGACAAAGAAAAACAAAAACCAAGAAAAAAAAAAAAAAAGAGAAACAAAACCCCCAAAAAGAGAGGAACGGTAGCGTCACAATTGCAAGTATTGCATCTACAGCTTAAACAATAGACTAGCACGTCTGTGTCCCAATAAAGCAGTACGGAGATTACAGCTACACAAAAGGAGGGTAAAGCCCCTCTCCCGATCATTATTGAGGGGGGAAGCGCTGGTGAAGTAGGCCGGAGCCCATCGGAGTCACACCTCCTCCCACCCACCCCTACCGGGATCAATCTGTGGGTAGGGGAGGAGACCCGAAGAGCTCGACGACCAAGGACTGCAGGAACGGCTCAAACTACAGGAGAATTGCACCCTATAATGGATATTGGGAGTCCAACCCACAAGACATGAAGGGAGAGGGATAATGATGCACCTATCAGGGTGTGCGACGGACCAAGATCTAGACCGCCTGGCAAGAAGCAGAGTGAGGTTGAGCATTGTCGGGTGGGGTATCCTGATCCAGGGTATCCCTATAATGGATCCAGCAGGCCCATGTTTGATAAAACTTTTCGTGCGTGTCACGTGCCTGGTGTATGAGTCGTTCCATTTCTTCGACCCGTCCTACCCTAGTATGCCAGTCCTCAAGCGTGGGGGGCAGGGCAGTTTTCCAGCGTAGCGGGATGCACTGCGTGGCCGCGTTTATGAGGTGTAAGGCGAGAGATTTGTGATACTGAGCCCTGGATAGGGAGGTGTGGTGAAGGAGATATTGAGCTGGGGTGAAATCCACGGCGAGTGTCGTGATCTTGGTCACTCGCTCGTGTATCTCCCCCCAAAATGGCTGTAAGCGGGGGCACTCCCACCAGATATGTAAGAATGTGCCAGCGGCTAAGCCACACCTCCAACATTCAGGGGGGACGGCTGGAAAAATTCGGTGTAGTTTATCAGGGGTTCGATACCATCGGGTACATAGCTTATATCTGTTTTCTTGAGCCGAGACGTTGATGGACCCTTTGTGTGTATGTTCCCATACCCGTTCCCAGTCGGCTTCTGATAAACTCGCATCTAGATCTTTATCCCATAATGTTTGGGCCGGTGCTCGAGGTTTTGTATGGGATATAAGGATAGTGTATATTGAGGAGATTAAGTGCCGTTGGGGGCCCTGTGAGCAGCATAGTTGTTCCAGAGGGGTGAGGGGTCTACACCATGCAGAGGGTGTGGGAGTGCTCTGGAGAAAGTGCCTAATCTGCAGGAATTTGAAAAATGGCAGCGCAAGTTGTGGGAAGGCGGCAGCCATGTCAGCGTGTGTATACAGATTTGTGTTACGGAAGAAGAGGTGGGCTCTAATCTGCGACGATTGGGGGACAGTCGTAGTGTCCTTTGGCCTGATACCTGCAGGGAAGTCAGGGTTATGAAGCAGTGGGGTCATTGGGCCTGGAGAGGGGGTTGTTCCGTGGGATCTGCAAAGTGCCCTAAAGGTCTGTAAGGTGGGGCCAATCAGGGGGTGTGCCATACACTCCTTAGGGGTTGCGGGGGCACTGATCCAGGGAAGGTGGGAGATCGGAAAATTGAGGAATGCATTTTCTATTGCAACCCAAGCCTTATTGTCTGCGTG
The DNA here is from genome assembly GCA_029574335.1 of Rana kukunoris. NCBI lineage: Eukaryota > Metazoa > Chordata > Amphibia > Anura > Ranidae > Rana > Rana kukunoris. The sequence continues at coordinate 415,169,614 of CM056050.1, read as the reverse complement.
GAGATGCCAATCCACCAGCCGTACAAGATGACAGGCCTTGTGATACAGGGCCACATCGGGGACACCTATACCTCCCTTGTGTTTGGGAAGTGTTAGCTTGTCCCAGCTCAGCCTAGGGGGGCGACCGGCCCAAAGGAAGGTCCTACAGATCCCCTTGAGGGAGGTGAAAAAGGTCGGCGGCACTTTGATTGGGACTGCTTGCAAAAGGTATAAGATTCGGGGAAGCAAGTTCATTTTAAGTATGGCCGCCCTGCCAAACCAAGAGAAGTGCCCTCGCCCCCATCTGAGTAAATCCTCCCTAATCGTGTGTAGAATGGGCAGGAAGTTAGCCTTATACAAATCAGTTAGATTGGCCGTAATCTTGATTCCCAGATATTGAATGCCGCTCGTGTCCCACCGGAAGGGGAAATTGTTTTTGCACTGAGTGACCTCTGCATCGGGGAGGGAGACATTTAGTGCGGACGACTTCCCAAAATTAATTTTGAAGTTAGAAATAATATTGAATAGGCGGAAGTCCTGAAGAAGATTCGGGATTGTAACTACAGGGTTGGAAAGGAATAGCAGTATGTCATCCGCATACGCAGCTATTTTACATTGTTTTCCGGGGACATCTATGCCCTGGATGTTGGGATTATCTCTGAGTTTGCGAAGGAACGGTTCCATAGTAATAATGAAGACAATAGGTGATAGTGGGCATCCCTGGCGGGTGCCATTTGTAATAGAGAAGGCGTCCGATAGGTGGCCATTAACTCTGATCCTCGCTGTGGGGACCGAATATAAAGCCATAGCCATTTGGATGAAGCGGGGCGGGAGCCCCAGTGCGCCAAGTGCAGCGGACATATAGTCCCAGGCCACCCTATCGAACGCCTTCTCGGCGTCTAGGGACAAAAAAAAACCTTTACCATGGGAAGACGTCAGCCAGTGGTGTATATTTAGGGCCATGGTGGTGTTATCCCTGGCCTCCCTTCCAGGGACAAAACCGACCTGATCAGGGGAGATGATGTCGGGGAGCAGTGGTAGTATTCGGTTGGCTAGAATTTTGGCATAGAGCTTTACATCAACATTTAGCAGCGAGATAGGGCGGTAGTTGGAGACTAGCGTGACATCCTTTCCCGGTTTGGGTATCAGGGATATGTGGGCTTCTAACAAGTCTTTCCTATGTGGGGTGGGGGAAGTGACGTCATTATAGGTCGCTAGAAAATGTGGGATCAGAATATTCGAGTAAGCTTTGTAGTAACTGGCCGGTAGGCCATCTGGACCCGGGCTTTTCCCGGGCTTAAGCTGTTGCAGGGCAGAAAGCGCTTCCTGAGACGAGATGGGCATGTCTAGATACGTCCTTGAGGGGAGATTGCGGGGATCCGTAGTCGCGCAGAAAATCCTGAATAAGTGTTTTCCTGTCTGGGACCGACGGCGACGTTGTGAGTGTGGGGAGGGTGTAGAGGTCGGAGAAATATCGGACGAACTGAAGGGGTGGTGATGGTGTGAATGGTATGAGATGACTTCTTCTTCTGGAGGGCAGCAGCTAGCAACTTCCCTGACTTATTGCCGTGTTCGTAAAAGAGCTTGTTGGTTAGGGTATATCTGCGTTTTAGTGTTTTCTGGAGTTCCTCTAAAAGCTCTTGCCGAGCCTTCAGCAGTTCGGTGTGTGTTTGAGAAGCCAGCGAGCGCTTGTGAGCGCGTTCTAGCATCTTAACCCGATTGGACAGATCCGTTACTCTAGCTTTTCTCAGCCTATTACGTTTAGCCATCAGGGAGATGAATTCTCCCCTAACTACACATTTATGAGCCGTCCATACCAAGGTAGGGGAGGCTTCACCCCCGGCGTTTTCGGTGAAGTAATTTGTTAAGACTTCCGATACTGATCTAGAAAGGTCCGCATCCAGAAGGACGGAATCATCCAACCGCCATATCATTGATTTGGCACGGAGTGATGGTATCCGTAGGGTCATGGTGATTGGGTGGTGATCTGATAAAAACATCGGTTCTATTGTAGCTTCAACTAGGGACGTGAGGTCAGACTGCGTTAGAAAGAAGTAATCTATCCGGGTATATTTCTGGTGTAGTGAAGAGAAATACGTGAAATCCTTCGTGTTTGGGTGCAGTGTGCGCCACGCATCATGTAAGGTCAGTGTGGTCAGTTGCGATTTTATGGCTTGCAGGGCTCTGTATGTCAGGCAGGAAGAGCCATTGGACGTGTCAAGGGCAGGGGTAAGGGGGATATTGAGGTCTCCTCCCACTACTAGAGTACCTGATTGAAATGAAGTCAGTTGGTAGAGCACCGTGCGGAAATACGTGACTTGTTGTGAATTTGGGGCGTATAGGTTGGCTATCGTGAGAGTCCTGCCGTGTAACGTGCCTTTTACGAAAATGTAGCGGCCCTGTGGGTCCTGCTGCACGTCCGTAACTTGAAAGGGGCAGTGTCTCGATATCAATATCGACACCCCCTTCGACTTCGCGGAACCGTTGGTGGCATGGTAGACTATTGGGAAATTCCGGTCATATAGTTTGGGAATGTTATCGGATCTGAAATGTGTTTCCTGGATGAGTGCTATGTGGGGTTTCTCTTTCCAGAGTGAATGAAGGAGACGGGCACGTCTTTCAGGCGTGTTAAGACCCCGAGCATTAAGGGAGTATAGTTTTAAGTCGGACAGGGGAGGGGTTTCACCCGTGCTAGGGGATGGGGTTGTGTCCCTGGTCGCCATGTCGTGGGGAAGGGAGGTGGGGCCCTACTCTAAGGGGAATGGGGTAGCTTACTGCTCACGGAGGGAGAGAACAAGATGTGTGCGTACTAGCACCTCGGTGCGCAGTACCACTGGGTGTATGTGTTAAAAACCGATTAAGTGTCAGGACGGCGTCCCCTCACTTAGAGTGTGTATCCAAGGCAATCGGTATGGTACAGGGTGCACCGTACGCCCGGGTCCCACAATGGAGCCCGGGCGATACTGTACACCACTGTGGGGGGGTTGACCCAACCCAGAACAGAACAGAAGGCGGTATAACGTAACACCTAAAACAATATGATATGAACTCAGATAGGGAATTAGTATTACCAAGTGGCAACGAGCCACCCCAGAACGGACAAACAACTAAGCTACTAGCTTTAGGAGGCTATTCCAGCAGCAGCGCAACCTAAACAGAATAAACCTGGGCACTCATGGGGAGTCAGGTAACTCTACCGGGAGGATGAGGGTAGCCATTGTGAGTGGTCCTATGTCAAAGCATTGTGGACCCGGTCATGGTGACCTACAGTTAAACCCGAGAGACCTCTGAGGCTAACTCCCCCCTCTAGTACAGCTCCCCACATCTGCACAATGATCAGTCAGCCCTGAGAGGGAGGGGGGGGACAAATATGTCCACAGCCCCGTCGCCTGTCAGCCAATGAAGAGTGTGAGAGGTGGGGAGGGAATACACTGCCCGTGGTTAGAAACCTATTAAATACCTTTACCATAACTTACAGCATTCTGCAATATTTGACCATCAAGAGGACGTGATTAGCAGTCTCTCAAGTCCACTATGCAATTAGAGGGGACCGGCATAAAGCCTGTTCAGGTGAGTAGGCCTCGATACCACCCGGTACCACCTCCAGTCCAGGTGTGCTAGATATGGAGGGGAGAGAACACCTAGGAGGGGGGCAAAGAACGAACCCACCATGGTCTAGGGAGATCCGGACAGTCCATCCGCACTCCATCCACAGTTCTTGCCTGGTCCTCTGCGTTGAGTGTCCAGCGGGTGAGGCAGGAGGTTGGCGATGTTATCCTATGACCGGCCGTCGGCATCGAGCGATATGGTGAAGACTGCGATCCCGCCGGGCTGGAGGTGCTAGAGATAGAGCCACATCCATTTACTGAGGCAGGATATGCGGGCTTTGTGAGCAGATGTACGCAGGGTCCTTCATGTATGAGCGATAGGGATGGCCAGCAGAGTCACGGCCACGGAGTGTATTGACTACTGGGTAGCATAAGCATACGTCTAGTGATCTATGTCCATCGAAGCACGATATGAGCGAAGAACTCTTGCGCGATGGTCTGACAACGTGTCACGTCTGTTGGGAGTGGCCGCCGTAGCAGTCAAACAGTGCACGTCAGGGCGGGTGGCGCAGCGGATCCCGTGGTGACGTAGCCGTGCATAGCATTCTGGGATTCGTAGTCTTCAGGGGAGTGTATAGTGACAGGCGGCAGAGACAGAAATAGTTCACCTTAGACGATAAACCGCCATCTTGTAGACCCTAAACAGCCAAATACCGTCAGATGTGTTAGCGAGTAAAAGTCACATGCACAAACCGGGGATAACAGGGGTATAACAGAAAACCAGGGAGGGTTGCTGCAAAAGTACCTGGATGGAGGGAGTTAAGTGTCTCTCCGTGCACGTCTGGCCCCGGGAGGTGTCGCTGGGTCCCACTCTCCCCTGGTGTGCTGGGAGCCAGAGAGATTCCTGGATTGAGAAGGGGATCTCCGCCTGCGGTGTCTAGTGGTTTGGGTTTCCATTGGCACCTCTCGCGGCTTATCCCACCTGCCCACCGAGCGTCGGTAAGGGGCATACCAGTCGGGCACCTGTACTAACGGTATGCCTAAATTTTCACAAAAGCGGGGCAGGTCTTCAGGGACTTTCAGAGCAGCATTATGACCCTGATGGGAGGCAGCCAAACAGAAAGGAAATTTCCACTTGTATCTGATGCCCCGCTTCCTGAGTACATCCAGTAGAGGCCGGAGGTCCCGTCGGTGCTGCAAAGTGATCCCCGAGAGATCCTGGTAAATTTGTATTGGAGCCTCTCCGTGAACAAGCCTCTGCCCCCGGGCCCGTTGCAGAATTTCCTCCTTTAAACCAAAGTCCACTAGGCAGCAGATCACGTCTCTGGGAGGGTCAGTATCTCTGCCCTTCGGACGGAGGGCTCGATGTATTCTCTCCATCTTGATATTGGATTGCGGGGGTCTGCCCAGTATGGTATTGAAGATCACGGTGACCTCTTGTTTTACATGATCCCCCTCGACGGATTCAGGGAGTCCCCTCACCCTAAGGTTATGGCGGCGCCCCCTGTTGTCCAGGTCCTCCAGGTGTCTGTTCACGTCCCTTAGCTGAAGGGTATGATCGTCTATTTTTCGAGTGGAGCGGAGGAGGACCTGGTCGTGTTCCTCTACTACCCGTTCGGTAGTCGCGACCCTGTCAGATAGGGCTCTGATGTCAATCCTGAGTTCTGCCACAGCCGCCGACAGGGCCGCCGACAGGGTGTCCTTAATATCAGACGCAATCGCCCTGAGGTCCATAATATTAAGCTGGGGCTGCCGTTCGGGTGGTAGTGGAGGTGAGGAAGCGGCCAGCGGTGCCAGTAGAATGACATCTGAGGGTGTAGTTGGTGGCTGTAGAGCCGCGTCTTGTGAGGCAGAGTGGCGGGAGGACGCCATGTTCCCGCGGGAGGTGCGAAACATCTCAGGAATGTTGTGCCTCTGAGATTCAGTGTTTTCCCTCGGCGAGCGGGAGCGGGAAGCCGAGGATTGCCTCGACGCTGTACCCATGGTGCCTTTTAGACGGTGACGGGGAAGAAACCTCCGCGTGTGTAGCTAATCCGTCCTGGGGTAGCTGGAGCTCAGAGTCTAAGCGTCCATCTTCCTGTACAGCTAGGCCACGCCCAGGCGCTTGGGATGATCATCCCCGAGACGTGTTCTGCCATCATCCAAGTAATGCAGAAGGACAATCTTAAGGTAAGTTTTCTCCTTTAACATCACATTCTATGTCTTTAATGTATGCTAAAGTCTTGGATTTCTTTCATCCTTCCCTAATTTCCCTGATTGTAATATGCTGTGAATGTCCCCTTTGGCCCAATGCATGCTGTAAGCTTTTAACGCTCCTTTTTTGGCCTACATGCATATTTCCCTTCACTAACCTCTCCAGCATGCTATCCTTGGCCCAAACACACCTAGCCTAGTTTGTTTGAAAATATTTTTTTGTCTGCTCTATGGTAGTTCTGCCCCCCCCGCCCCTTAAAATGTGTCCCAATGTATTGTTTCTCATTCAATTTAGGCAGAGTGCTAGAGGTTTTTTTTTTGGGGGGCCCAAACTCAGCTAGAATCCCTCCCTTAAAATGTGTCCCAATTAGGGTTGAGTGAACCCGAACTGTAAAGTTCGGGTTCGTACCGAATTTTTTTTTTTTTTGGACCCGAACCCGAATAATTTGCTGAAAGTTCGGGTTCGGGTTCTAAGTTCGGCTATGTAACGGCACGCTGCACGGCAGCCAATCGTCATTTGTTTTACTACTGTGACTAAGAAGCCATCACAGACATGACTACTAATGGCATGGCTGTGAGTGGCCAGTGCAGCATGTGACCCAGCATGTGACCCAGCCTCTATATAAGCTAGAGGCACACAGCACAGCTCATCAGTCTGCTTTAGCTAGGGTAGGGAAAGGCTGCTGCTGATCTGAGGGAGAGATTGAGATAGGACTACCCTGCTTCAGAAATCTACACCAGCACTGCATCTGTTCTCTGTGAGATACTGTGCATTACATAGTTTAGGGCAAGGTTCCTGCTTGTTGCTATAGGGAGAGAATTATATAGGAGATACTCTGCATATTACACCAGCACTGCATCTGTCCCCTGTGAGATACTGTGCATTACATAGTTTAGGGCAAGGTTCCTGCTTGTTGCTATAGGGAGAGAATTATATAGGAGATACTCTGCATATTACACCAGCACTGCATCTGTCCCCTGTGAGATACAGTGCATTACAAAGTTTAGGGCAAGGTTCCTGCTTGTTGTTATAGGGAGAGCATTATATAGGAGATACTCTGCATATTGCACCAGCATTGCATATGTTCCTGTCAGATACTCTGCATATTGCACCAGCATTGCATATGTTCCTGTAACATACTCTGCATTAGCTACTGTAGGGAAAGGTTCCTGATTGTGCTTATAGGGAGAGAATTAGTCAGTCCTACTTCACACATCTAATTGCACCAGAATAGTGTCTCACCATTGGTATCATTGGCAGGAATAGTGTCCCATCATTTGTGTCAGTGGGAGAAATAGTGCCCCATCATTGGTATCATTGGGAGGAATAGTGCCCCATCATTTGTGCCAGTGGGAGAAATAGTGCCCCATCATTGGTATCATTGGGAGGAATAGGGTCCCATCATTTGTGTCAGTGGGAGAAATAGTGCCGCATCATTGGTATCAGCGGGAGGAATAGTCTCCCATCATTGGTATCATTGGGAGGAATAGTGTCCCATCATTTGTGTCAGTGGGAGAAATAGTGCTGTATCATTGGTATCAGTGGGAGGAATAGTCTCCCATCATTGGTATCATTGGGAGGAATAGTGTCCCATCATTTGTGTCAGTGGGAGAAATAGTGCCGCATCATTGGTATCAGTGGGAGGAATAGTCTCCCAACATTGTATCATTGGGAGGAATAGTGTCCCATCATTTGTGTCAGTTAGAGAAATAGTGCCACATCATTGGTATCAGTGGGAGGAATAGTCTCCCATCATTGGTATCATTGGGAGGAATAGTGCCCCATCATTTGTGTCGGTGGGAGAAATAGTGCCCCATCATTGGTATCATTGGGAGGAATAGTGTCCCATCATTTGTGTCAGTGGGAAAAATAGTGCCGCATCATTGGTATCAGTGGGAAGAATAGTCTCCCATAATTGGTATCATTGGGAGGAATAGTGTCCCATCATTTGTGTCAGTGGGAGAAATAGTGCCGCATCATTGGTATCAGTGGGAGGAATAGTCTCCATCATTGGTATCATTGGGAGGAATAGTGCCCCATCATTTGTGTCAGTGGGAGAAATAGTGTGCATCATTGGTATCAGTGGGAGGAATAGTCTCCCATCATTGGTATCATTGGGAGGAATAGTGTCCCATCATTTGTGTCAGTGGGAGAAATAGTGTCCCATCATTGGTATCATTGGGAGGAATAGTGCCCCATCATTTGTGTCAGTAGGAGAAATAGTGCCCCATCATTGGTATCAGTGGGATTATTTGTATGTATTTTATGTTATTTTAAGTTATTTCCCTATCCACATTTGATAGCAGAGTACTTGCCATGCTCTTACCAACATGTTGCTGCCATTCGCAGCCCTCTAGCCCTTTCCCTTAGTTTTTTAGAGACATTTTAGTAGTCAAAAATTTGGGTCCCCATTGACTTCAATGGGGTTCGGGTTCGGGTCAAGTTTGGGTCCCGAACCCGGACTCTTTTCCGAAGTTCGGCCGAACCCGCCGAACCCGAACATCCAGGTGTCTGCTCAACTCTAGTCCCAATGTATTGTTTCTCATTCAATTTAGGCAGAGTGCTTGAGTTTTTTTTTTGGAGGGCCCAAACTCAGCTAGAATCCACCCCCCCCCCCTTTAAATTGTTTAATGGACCATCAGAGGGGTGAGGAGTCTGATAAGTGGGCCTATTTTATTTTTGCCTTTAAATACTCATTCAAATAAATGTTATACTGATGTTGGACAAGGATGTCTTTTTGTCATCTGATTGCAATGTTTATGTTCAAAAGTACTATTTTTTTTTTTGTTTGACTCCACAGTTTCCTTCAACGCCACAGGACTGTGACATCTCATTTTGCCCAGCGGTGGGACTTCCGTAACTGCGGAGGGGCAATTAATGGGAAACATGTCCGCATAGTGCCGCCACCCCGTTCGGGGTCATACTAATATAATTATAAAGGTTTTAATAGTATTGTGTTGATGGCGGTGGTGTCGGCACAGTACGAGTTCATGTATGTGGACGTGGGGAAAAATGGCCGGATGTCCGATGGCGGAGTATTCGCTCAAACGGAGTGTGCCTGATGTCTCCAGACTGGTGGCCTGGCACTTTCACCGGATGAAGATAATGTGGAGGGACTGCTGTTTGTGTTTGTTGCGGATGAAGCTTTTGGGCTGGGACCACACCTGATGAGGCCAGTTCCCCAGAGAGCCCTCACCCCGGAGAGGAGGGTTTTTAATTACCGGCTGGCCAGAGCCCGGAGGGTTGTAGAGAATGCCTTCGGGTTAATGGCCAGCCGGTTCCGCCTGTTCCTGACAGCCATTCACATGGCGGAATATTAACTTAACACCATTGTTTTTTGCTGCTGCATACTGCATAATTTTCTACGCAGACATTCAGTTTCCTATCTTTCTAACCTTGGGCCTGAGGCCGGACTATCCGAAACACTGACTGGCCTGGACATTGGCCGTACTGGCTTGGCCCCCCAAACTGCTTGTGATTTACATCAGAAATACGTGGAGTACTTCACGGGTAGGGGGGCCATCGATATGCCAGACCATATAAAAAAAAATACAAAATAAACACCAAATTTGATCTTTGAAAAAACAGTTTTGTCATTCTTGCTAGTGTTTCTTTTATCTGTCTCCCTGGTTCTCCTATAGTGCACTTGTAGTGCCAAATGTATTTCTCTGTTTTAGCAAATAAGCACAATTGTCACAGTAATCACTCACTTTTAAATGTACAAACTGGTATTGAGCATAGAAAGAAGAAGCCACACATTTTTTTTTTTTTTTGGGGGGGGGGGGGGGGGGTTATTCTGTGCACAACTTGTGTGTTTTAAATTTTTCAGGTAGAAAATTAAAAAAAAAAAAAATGTTTTTTTTTTGCCTAAAACCAGGCATGGTTAAAACAAGCAAATATCTACAAACAATGGAACTTACAAAGTTAACCTTTTTAGAAACACATGAGATGGGGTGATGTCATCCCGGAACAAGCCAAAATTTGAAGATGCTCACAGTTTGTGTGGCAACATTGGGATTTCCATCCTGATCCCATGCCAAATGTCAACATGTGCTATCTGCCATCATGGGGGATCAATGGATGTGTTTTGGGAGTGCAATCCCTTCCTCTCACCTACTTGAGTAGCGAGGAAGGGGTTTCACCCACAAAGCACAGACATACTGTAGATATCCTGTGATGGCAGATAGCACATGTTGACAAACTGTGTGCATCTTCAAATTTTGGCTTGTGGATTATCCAATGCAAATGTGGGCACAGAACACAACTTCCACATCTACTTCCTCCACATGCTGATGTTGGTGTTTCCTAGAATCCTCCGAATGGTGTCCTCCCTGTCTTCTGTCCCCTAATAAAATGAAACAAAGGGTATACTCAGCACACAGATATTGGAGGGCAGAAATAGAGAACATTGCTTGAAAGTGGGGTACAATTGTCTGTTTTGGATCATTCCTAAATACTGATGCTTTTTGTCAAAGTGACACACATGGAGGCACCCCAAAGTATCCTTTGTGTGAGACCCTAAAAATTTTGTTTTGGTGGGCCACACAGGTGCTCCTGAGTACAGATGTGTAACCAGCTGCTTAGTATCCTCTCCTTTACACTGAATGAATCAGGTTTGCATTTCACATTCTAGTAAGTTCGAACAAACACATGATCTTGACAACAATGTTTATAAATGTTGTTTTACACCAAATAGGCATGACCACGTGTGGTTTTCCTGGATCTGCTGAAAACCTCTGATTTTTGAGGAGCGATGTTTACTACGAACGTAAAAATACTACACTTTGGCCACTAACCTGAAAGTTGCCATGTTCAAAAGTACAACCAGGCCAACCAAGCACATGGAGAAAAACATGCAAGAATCTAATAAACAAATTTGCAAATTTGCAATAAACACATGAAAATACGTACTTTTGTCAATAATTTTCTTAATCTTCCTATATTGTTCTGGCTTCCTATATTGTTCAGCTTTTATGAAGCTGCTCCTTGGATCTCCTGACCCCAAATTTATGGTAAAGACTCTTGACCACTTTGTCCATTATTTGGGCCTTTCTTAGATAAGGGGTGTGGTATGGCCCATGATCGCCATCGTAACCTTTCCTCCGCAGTATGTCCACCATCTCCACCATCTCTTCAAGTGACATATTCGTGGCCTTGTATTGTCTGGACCTGGATCGGGACGTTCCCGCCTCCGGGCTTTTCTCATCGGTACGGGGTATACCACGCACATGTGACACCGCCATATTGTCGTTTCACACTGAGACGTGACTACATTTGGTACGCGGAGTAAGGACGAGTGGAAGTGCCAAACGACTGAAACAAAGGTAAAAATGAAACTGGGGCCAGCAGTGGCCTATATATACTTGAGTCATGATATCAAGGCAGGGATGTCGGGTTTATTTTGATTGGACCCTTGACCAAATTAATCTTGGGGCCCCCCATGCAATTTTGCTCTCCATCTGCTCTGAGACATATACAATATATATCTGCGAAACTCAAAAACAGATTATTTTACTGTGTATCAGATCAGGCAATGATTGTGATTCTTGGACAGAGGTTATTAAACAGTGTATCATCTCATCAATGCAAAGGGGCATGATATACACATGAATGGTGCCTTCATGAATGCTCTCATTACTTTTGCATATGAATGCCGCTTATTTATTAGATGTAAACACAGGGCCTGCAGGTAAATCATCATTAGACGACAATGGTGCAGATCTGGGCAGCATTAGTTGCAGCAGTACACACTGGGCCAGATTCACAGAGCCATTACGCCTGTCTAACTGGTGTTAGACTGGAGTAATTTCAAATTACGCACGTTTTCTAGCTAGTCGGAAACCTCAAACCATGAATAGACGGCTGCGGGCTTCAATTCGACTGGATTACGTGTTCGTACGCCTTCGGATCTACGCTGCAATACAATTGTGGTCACATGGGTGGACTTCCCGTCGTTTTCCACGTCAGGGTATGCTAATGAGCTTTACCCGGGCTCCCCGAAATTACGATCTTCATTCGCAATCTCTTACGGCACCTTTAGTCATCTTTTTTTTCCGTAACACTATACCAGCTTTTTGCTGGTCTAATATTAGACAGCCCATGTTAAGTATGGCCGTCGTTCCCGCGTCGAATTTCTACGTTTTCCGACGTCTTTTATTATTTTTTACGTAAGTCGTCCGGGAATAGGAATGTTCGTAAATGACGCTACTCAAACAACGAATGACGTAACAACGTGATTTCGCGCAATGCACGGTGGGAAATTTCTGAACGGAGAATGCGCAGTTCGATCGCCGCGGGGACGCGCTTAATTTAAATGCTTCACGCCCCCCAATCACGTATTTCGATTACACGGCGAGAAATAGACTACGCCGCCGTAGCGTACGGGCAAAAATCTACCAGGATTCGGTGTAGAGCCTGGTGAAATACGGCAGCGTAGAGTATTTCGATTACGCAGCGCAATATTAAGTGTATCTGAATCTGGCCCACTGTGTTTAAAGGTCTAGATCAGTGGTTCTTAACCTGGGTTCGATCGAACCCCAGGGGTTCAGTGAATCAGTCTTAAGGGTTCGGCGGAGGTCAAGACACACACCTATACACACTAGCATAGTGTGTGGGGGGGCAGGGGGCTGGTGCACTGGGCGTAACATTTATATATATGATATATAAGAAGGCCAGTATGGTGGCCTGAGTTTATAGGAGGAGCCCGGAGGGTATTTAAGCAGCCCACTCACACATGCTCTTTGTCGGTTCAGTGTGAAGTACTACACGTCACTGGGCCGACTATTCCCAGCTCACCTCATGTCCGTGAGTCTGCGCATTCAATCGCATTCGACATCACAAGTGCATTGCGGCTTCTCCGTTCATGGTCTTCGGCGGCGGTTCCCGCTTACTGTCGCAGGTTGTATTCAAACCTTTTGTATCATGTGCAATCTTGCAATTCGTTATGCTTCCTATCCTGCATTTCTTTTGTAAAAATCTGCCTCTGAGTTATTGTTGCTCATGTTCTAACATCTTAGTTACAAGCTTGGTACATTTGTAACTTCCTCCTGCCAAACAAACTATTTATTTGTATATTCATATTTGTGTCCATGCTTGCCGTCTCATTCATTTGGAGATTAGCATATATTCTTTGTATGGGTTCTTTGGCAGATTGAGGTGGTAATTGAACTCACCCGCTGCCTTGTCTGCACTTGATAAGCCTGGGGGGATGGGTGGCTGGTAGCATACACTCTACAACCAATTCACAGCAGATCTGTTCAACACTCCTTACTTCCAATTCGTATCGGATTTGTTTCATGCATTTTACAACCGTTTTTGTATCAGTCATTTCTCTTTATAACCGTTTTGTATCAGATACATTGCATACTTTCCACCATTGCCATTCTATGTTTCCCCCATGCCGTGCGTTTTAGTTTCCGCAGCGGAACTTACGAATTGTTTGTACACGGTTCTTCTCTCTTATTTATTTACCAAAGTTATTGCCTGTGCGTCATGCATGGCGCCACACCACACCACGCCACACTCTTTGGATGTGTTGCACATCCACTCCAGTCCAAGCAAACCCAGTTGCATGTTCATTGTCCCAGGTAGGATTCGTTAGCTTGTTTGTCATGTCAAAATTCGTGGCCACTCATGGTGTCACCCGCATCATGTTCGGTTCCCACAGTGGAGCTTATAAAATATTCGTACGCACTTCTCGTGTTCTATTTTCTACACCAAACCTTGTTGTTTTTCCCCATGCATGGCATCCCTACACCTTTCCTACATTTTTCACTCCAGCCACAGTCCGCCACAAACTCACTCGCATGGCCCACTGTCGCAAGTAAAATTTGTTATTAAATTCTTTATGTCCTATCAATTTGCTACTATTCGTTGTCTCCCATATCGTTCGTTAGTGGCCCCTATGGAACCTACGATTCATACAGGCATTGTCCTTCTACCCTATACTGCTTGCTTAAGGTACAAACAAATCAGGTGTTTCTATCCTTTCTCAGTAACCCAATTCTTATTGATTGAGTCCTTGCAACCATGCAAATCATCTCAGCAGCCTGACACCCTTGTTAAGACCCTTGCAACACATGACCTTTACAAAACGCTAAATAAAATATATATAAAAACGCAAAAAAAAAAAACCTTTCCACCACGCAATCTCAGCCCCTCGACAACATGACACCTGTTGAGACCATTGCAACCATGCAAAATCGTCTCAGCAGCCTGACACCCATTGAGATCTTTGCAACCATGCAAAATCATCCCAGCAGCCTGACACCCTTGTTAAGACCCTTGCAACACATGACCTTTACAAAACGCAAAATAAAATAAAATATATAAAAACGCAAAAAAAAAACCGCAAGTATATAAAAAAAAAAACTTTGCCACCACGCAATCTCAGCCCCTCGGCAACCTGACACCTGTTGAGACCATTGCAAACATGCAAAATCGTCTCAGCAGCCTGACACCCTTGTTGAGACCCTTCCAAACGCAATATCGTCTCAGCAGCCCCACACTCATTGAGATCCTTGCAACCATGCAAAATCATCCCAGCAGCCTGACACCCTTGTTAAGACCCTTGCAAAACATGACCTTTACAAAACGCAAAATAAAAAATATATATAAAAATGCAACAAAAAAAAACGTTGCCACCACGCAATCTCAGCCCCCCAGCAACCTGACACCTGTTGAGACCGCTGCAACTACGCAAAATCGTCTCAGCAGCCTGACACCCTTGTTGAGACCCTTGCAATACAAGGCCCTTACAAAAATGCAAAAAAAAAATATATATATATTTATATATATATAAAAAAAAACGTTGCCACCATGCAATCTCGGCCCAGCAACCTGACACCTGTTGAGACCATTGCAAACCACGCAAAATCTCAGCAGCCCTACATTTATCAAGGCCCTTGCAACCACGCAAAACCGTCTCAGCAGCTTGACACCCTTGTTGAGACCCTTGCAAACGCAATACCATCTCAGCAGCCCCACATTCATCAAGGCCCTTGCAACCACGCAATACTGTCTCGGCAGCCTCACACCATTGTTGAGACCCTTGCAAACGCAATACCGTCTCAGCAGCCCCACATTCATCAAGGCCCTTGCAACCACGCAGTACCGTCTCGGCAGCCTCACACCATTGTTGAGACCCTTGCAAACGCAATACCGTCTCAGCAGCCCCACACTCATCGAGAGCCTTGCAACCACGCAATACGGTCTCGAGCAACCTCCCACTCATCAAAGACCTTTGTGACCATGCAGTCTCGCCCCAGCAACATGGCATTCATTGAGACTCTTGCAGCCAGAAAAATTGGTGTTTTTCAGCTGCCCCTGATCTCTCCTCTATGTTTCTTATCAGTACGTCTACACAGGATCCCCAATCACTCCTCTATGTTATCTTATCAGTACATGTACACAGGATCATTTATAGTCATTTTTAGGCAGTTGAGTTCAGAAACCTTCTCGAAAAAAAAAAATGGGTTCAGACAGATGTTCAAAGGCATTCGAAACGCCAATGCCTGTAACAGCTTGTAAACACAGCCAGATGTGGTAACTCATGTTTACCAGCGTTTCATTCACAGTCGTTTTCATAAAAAAAAAAAAAGGGGGGAATATTGTCTCAGCAACTTGTTACTCATTTGAGACCCTTGCAAAATGTCATCTCAGCTACCTCAAACTGACACTCATT
The DNA here is from genome assembly GCA_029574335.1 of Rana kukunoris. NCBI lineage: Eukaryota > Metazoa > Chordata > Amphibia > Anura > Ranidae > Rana > Rana kukunoris. Next base: position 415,154,211 of record CM056050.1, on the reverse strand, counting down.
TGACACCATTGCAAACGCAATATCGTCTCAGCAACCTGACACCCATTCAGACCTTTGCAGCCATACATAGTCATCTCAGCAGCCCGACACTCACTTGAGACCATTGCAAACGCAACATCGTCTCAGCAACCCCTCACTTGTTGAGACCCTGTCAAGGATTCTAAATAGACCAGTACTGTGTGCCTACACAGAGGAGACCAACACTGTATGCAGTGAAATAAAAAGTGTTTATTTACAAGACAGGTGAAGACAAACAGTGCACTTATAACAACAAAGCCTATATATATAAGTCAAGGGGGAATGCCGACATCATAAACAAAAGCCAAGCCGAGGTCATATACCAGGAGATCACAGAAGATGGATGAGGACGGACACAACGGAGCAGGGAGCGGATGGATGGACAGGAATCCAGGGGGAACAGGATCCAAGGTAAAGGGGAGAGCAGGAAGGGCAGTCCAGGATAAGGATCGGGTCCAGAAAGCAGGCTCAGGGTCAAAGTAACAGGCTCAGGATCAAGGTTGTAGACTGATACCAGGGCGAGTTCTGCTTGAACTTGCCGGGTATAAATAGAGGCGTGCTGATTGCATTCAGGTCACACCTGAACGCAGGAAAAGCTGTGTGCTCCAACATACCAAGAACCCCCCGCTGGTGGAGGCCAGAACTGCAGCCAAAATAATAGGCAGATTTACCAGCAGGGGGGACCATTCCTGACAGTACCCCCCTCAAAGGAGCGGTCCCTGGACGCTCCAACCAGCTGTTGCTGGGGAAGGCTCATGGTGTCCTCGAGCTGGGCAGCGGGCTCCGAGTCATCGAGCTGGTCAGCAGACGAAGGCTCCGGGTCAACAAGCTGGGCAGAGGGCATAGGCTCTGGGTCCTCGAGCTGGGCAGCGGACTCCGAGTCATCAAGCTGGGCAGCGGACGAAGGCTCCGGGTCATCGAGCTGGGCAGCGGACGAAGGCTCCGGGTCATCGAGCTGGGCAGCAGATGAAGGCTCCGGGTCATCGAGCTGGGCAGCGGATGAAGGCTCCGGGTCATCGAGCTGGGCAGCGGACGAAGGCTCCGGGTCATCGAGCTGGGCAGAGCGCATAGGCTCTGGGTCCTCGAGCGGGGCAGCGGGCTCCGGGTCATCGAGCTGGGCAGCGGACGAAGGCTCCGGGTCATCGAGCTGGGCAGCGGACGAAGGCTCCGGGTCATCGAGCTGGGCAGCAGGCTCCGGGTCATCGAGCTGGGCAGCAGGCTCCGGGTCATCGAGCTGGGCAGCAGGCACAGGAACGAGCTGCTGGCAGACTGGCACAGGAACAGCAGGCTGGCAGACTGGCACAGGAACAGCAGGCTGGCAGACTGGCACATGAACAGCAGGCTGGCAGACTGGCACAGGAACAGCAGGCTGGCAAACTGGCACAGGAACAGCAGGCTGGGCAGTGGACTGGAGGTCATCAAGCTTGGCAGCAGACTGGAGGTCATCAGGCTGGGCAGCAGACTGGAAGTCATCAGGCTGGGCAGCAGACTGGAAGTCATCAGGTTGGGCAGCAGACTGGAGGTCATCAAGCTGGGCAGCAGACTGGAGGTCATCAAGCTGGGCAGCAGACTGGAAGTCATCAGGCTGGACAGCAGACTGGAAGTCATCAGGCTGGGCAGCAGACTGGAAGTCATCAGGCTTCGCAGCGGACTGGAAGTCATCAGGCTGGGCAGCGGACTGGAAGTCATCAGGCTGGGCAGCGGACTGGAAGTCATCAGGCTGGGCAGCGGACTGGAAGTCATCAGGCTGGGCAGCGGACTGGAAGTCATCGGACTGGCAGGCTGGCACAGGAACATCAGGCTGGCAGGCTGGCACAGGAACATCAGGCTGGCAGTCTGGCACAGGAACATCAGTGTGGCAGGCTGGCACAGGAACACCAGGGTGGCAGGCTGGCACAGGAACACCAGGGTGGCAGGCTGGCACAGGAACACCAGGGTGGCAGGCTGGCACAGGAACACCAGGGTGGCAGGCTGGCACAGGAACATCAAGCTGGGAGGCTGGCACCGGGTTGAAAGGTTGAGCAACTGGCACTGAAACAGGCAGGATAGCCGACACTGGAACAGGCAGAGCAGCTGGCACTGGAACGGGCAGAGCAGCTGGCACAGGAACAGCAGGCTGGCAGACTGGCACAGGAACAGCAGGCTGGGCAGCGGACTGGAGGTCATCAAGCTGGGCAGCAGACTGGAGGTCATCAGGCTGGGCAGCAGACTGGAAGTCATCAGGCTGGGCAGCAGACTGGAAGTCATCAGGCTGGGCAGCAGACTGGAAGTCATCAGGCTGGGCAGCAGACTGGAAGTCATCAGGCTGGGCAGCAGACTGGAAGTCATCAGGCTGGGCAGCAGACTGGAGGTCATCAAGCTGGGCAGCAGACTGGAGGTCATCAAGCTGGGCAGCAGACTGGAGGTCATCAAGCTGGGCAGCAGACTGGAAGTCATCAGGCTGGGCAGCGGACTGGAAGTCATCAGGCTGGGCAGCGGACTGGAAGTCATCAGGCTGGGCAGCGGACTGGAAGTCATCAGGCTGGGCAGCGGACTGGAAGTCATCAGGCTGGGCAGCGGACTGGAAGTCATCAAGCTGGGCAGCGGACTGGAAGTCATCAGGCTGGGCAGCGGACTGGAAGTCATCGGACTGGCAGGCTGGCACAGGAACATCAGGCTGGCAGGCTGGCACAGGAACATCAGGTTGGCAGGCTGGCACAGGAACATCAGGCTGGCAGGCTGGCACAGGAACATCAGGGTGGAAGGCTGGCACAGGAACACCAGGGTGGCAGGCTGGAACAGGAACACCAGGGTGGCAGGCTGGCACAGGAACATCAAGCTGGGAGGCTGGCACAGGGTTGAAAGGTTGAGCAACTGGCACTGAAACAGGCAGGATAGCCGACACCGGAACAGGCAGAGCAGCTGGCACTGGAACGGGCAGAGCAGCTGGCACAGGCAGAGCGGCTGGCACCGGAGCAGGCTGGTCGGATGGCACAAGCTGGGCGGCTGGCACTGGAACAGGTAGAGCAGCTGGCACAGGAACAAGCTGGGAGACTGGCACTGGAACAGGTTAAACAGATGGTACTGGAACAGATGGCACTGGGACAGGTTGAGCAGAGGGCACTGGGACAGGTTGAGCAGAGGGCACTGGGACAGGCTGGGTAACTGGCATGATGGTATGGGTTGGGAAGTACTTCTGTTTCTTTTTAGATTTAGACACTGCAGGTTTGCTAACAGAAGTGATGTATGAAGAGGATGGAATTAAGTAGGAGGAAGGATTGGAATATGGCAGAGACACAGGGATGGTGACTGGAGGAGGTTTTTGTGGAGTTGTTACTGGTGAAAAGGAAGAAACAGGTGGATTAACGGCGGGGTAGGTACAACAAGTAGAGACTGGGTAATAATACTTGGTAGGAAGCGGAATTAACTGGGCTATAGCTGAGGTTTTCATTGGCAATGGACGGCTAGATCCTTGGGAAGGTAAGTGGTTAATGGCAGGGCTGGGATGCAGTGGCTTGGCTGGAATCAGGAGATCTGACCATGCCTGCAGCACAGGTTGAACAAATGCTGGTTCACACACACACCTTGTTTAATCAGAGACTGCACTGAACTAATGCAGTCAGATAACTTCTGCTGGGAACAAGAGCAATAGTGTTCATCAAAGGAGGCTGGATCATCCTCCATCAACCATACCAGGGATTCAACTTGGTCAGGACTGAAGGGGGGAGAGAAGTCGTCACTACCATCAGGAATAACAGACGGAGCCAATTCAACACATAACTGAATCAATGAGTGAATATCGTCAAAAGACATATAACCCTGATCCACCAAAGAATGAGCTGATCGGATGGTTTCCATCAGCTGATCCCTTGTCCACCCCTCAAAAACCTGGCGACAATACTCCCCATCCTCCTCTGCCAGTAGGGAAAAGTAACAGATTTCATTGAAATCCATGCTTCAGAAAAACGCACCACAACAGGGTGGTTCCTTAATGCAAGCACGTCTGGTCTAGGATGGCCCTGGTATACTGTCAAGGATTCTAAATAGACCGGTACTGTGTGCCTACACAGAGGAGACCAACACTGTATGCAGTGAAATAAAAGGTGTTTATTTACAAGACAGGTGAAGACAACCAGTGCACATATAACAACAAAGCCTATGGGCCAGATTCAGCAACACTTGTGCTGGAGTATTTCGATATGCGCCACGTAACTGTGAAGATGCGCCGTCGTTTCTATGTGCCCGTACCCACCAAACTAGATGCGCCCAATAACGGGCCATTTGCGACCGGCGGAACGTTCCGACGCCAGAGTATCGTCAGCGCTTAATTTCGCTTGGCGCATCAGTCGCGCCTATTGATTTCCCCTGCAAATATGCAAATGAGGGATTTTTCCCAATTCACGAACGGATTAGCACCATACGCTGGCTACATGCGCCGCGCGTATCTCGTCCGTCCGGCGCAAAGTTATTTCTACAAAAGGCTGCTTTATCTTTACTCCAGAAGGTCACAGGTCAGCAGGAGAGCAGCTACAGCAGCGTTACCGACGATAAGAGCTCCATAGCCGAGATGACGGCTGACAGCTCCTGGCCTTTAGAGTTCAGCTTTCTCCTGTGTGTTTGCGGGGAACGGGAGCAGCCATCTCAGAACAAAAGTAACATCACTGCGGGGAGGGGGAGCAGGATATACTTTAGTGCCGGAATGGCGCTTCTACGGGCGCATTTAAACGCCCAATGGAAGGCATTGCGCTGACGTTTCCCGTGAAGTGGTGCCGACGGAAGTTGTGAGCATGCGCACAAAGGGGGCGAGTGGAGCCTCACTCACTGCGCATGCTCCGTGGTTGATGCGCTGAACGTAAGCCTCTGCGCTGGACTCCGCCCATCATTTACATATGATCACATCCACTTCCACTTGCGTCGGGTTACGCCAGCGCATTATCGTTACTCTGGCGCAAGTTTACGCGCAACTGCTATGTGAATAACAGTACTTGCGCTGAAAGGGTCGTCAGAGTAACGTAAATGAGAAGCGTTACTCTGGAGCAAAGATGCTCTCATCTACCTGAATCTGGCCCTATATATATATAAGTCAAGGGGGAATGCCGAAATCATAAACAAAAGCCAAGCCAAGGTCATATACCAGGAGATCACAGAAGATGGATGAGGACGGACACAACGGAGCAGGGAGCGGATGGATGGACAGGAATCCAGGGGGAACAGGATCCAAGGTAAAGGGGAGAGCAGGAAGGGCAGTCCAGGATAAGGATCGGGTCCAGAAAGCAGGCTCAGGGTCAGAGTAACAGGCTCAGGATCAAGGTTGTAGACTGATACCAGGGCGAGTTCTGCTTGAACTTGCCGGGTATAAATAGAGGCGTGCTGATTGCATTCAGGTCACACCTGAACGCAGGAAAAGCTGTGTGCTCCAACATACCAAGAACCCCCCGCTGGTGGAGGCCAGAACTGCAGCCAAAATAATAGGCAGATTTACCAGCAGGGGGGACCATTCCTGACAGACCCGTGCAACCACACAAGGCCATCTCAAAACAAACCTCATAATCATCGAGACCTTTGCAACCACGCTATATCGTCTCAGCAAACCAGACTGAGACCCTTGCAACCACACAATATTGTCTGCAGCAGTATAAAACACTTTGCAGCACACACCTACGTGCAAACCCGAATACAAACTAAACTTGCAAACACACCTCAGTGACAATCAGCCAAACAAACACACAGTGGCACCCAGTTGGCCATTCATCTTTAGTGGCACGCGGGCCACTCATCTTTTCCCTGTCTTTTTCCCTGCAGTTAGTTCAGGTTTCCAACCAGCACCAGCGAGTGCACGTTGGTCTGCGAGTGCATGTTGGTCAGCGAGTGCACGTTGGTCAGCGAGTGCACATTGGTCAGCGAGTGCACGTTGGTCAGTGAGTGCACGTTGGTCTGCGAGTGCGCGTTGGTCTGCGAGTGCGCGTTGGTCGGCGAGTGCGCGTTGGTCGGCGAGTGCACGTTGGTCAGCGAGTGCACGTATATCGTCTTGTTGAGCACCTGTGTATTGTCTTGATTTTCTCACACCAATGCAAGATCCAGTCCAAGTTCTCAAACTAGACCAAGCATTAGTAGCAGACTTAGCTATGTGGGACAATTTCCCCACCTGATAGAACAGCATTTCAATCTTCATCCCGGCAGTGTCAGCCGAGCCACCACAGGCTTTTGCCTGCATTTTTCGTCCGCCGCTGGTTCTCCAAACCTTGGCCCCCAGAAATTCTCTTAAATTTCTGCTTCACCCAGTCTTCATCACGCCTCGTGCTGTACCCCATTGTGGCAGCTGCCCAGGTCTGGGGCCACACTTGAACTGGACAAACAGTGTCTTCACCACAGACAATCAAGCCACAGCCGACTTCATCAATTAAGGTAGATCAAGCCTCTCCCCATCACGTCCTTCCTGCGCAGGCTCGCGCAGCTGTCACTTTGTCACCAGTTTAATATCTTCTGTAGACATGTTCCAGGCAAATGCAAAATCGCAGCTGATGCTCTGTCCCATTCCAACCTTACTTTGTTTTTCCAGCAAGAGCCTGGAGCTGACCCAATAACCATCCCTGTCCCACCCTGGTCATTGCTGACGATGGATTGAAGTAGCATCTCACCAACTCAACCCAGCTTATTAACCACTCCTTGGCACGCAACACACTGAAGGCCTATCGCACTGCTTGGAACACTAACTGCTAATTTTTGGCCACTTGCCTCGGAGCAGCACGTCCTAGCCTTCATATCGTATTGCCACACGCAGCTGACCCTTTCTCACAATACTATCACACCATATCTAGATGGAGTCCAGCATTTCCTGTCCCTGCAGGACCCCAGTAAACTGTCAGTATTCTCGAGCCCATGCAGTCAAGTCCCTTCTACAGAGCATACAGAAGCACCAACCTGTAGTCAGTGGCGAGCGCCTACTTTTCAAGAGTGCCCTCTTTAGGGACATGTCTGAAATCCTTACTCGTTCCCCATTTAGGGCCTTGCCCAGCATAGTCATCCAAGCAGCCATCTACCAGGCCTTCTACGGTTCCCTACAACCTAGTGAATTTACAGTCAGTGGCTCCGGCAGTCAGACACTGCTCCGACGCCACCCGACTCACTTTCAAACCCCTACACTCTCAGTCTGCAAACGCAACAAACCAGCCCCGGGGGTTGACATCAACCTGTTTCAGACTAACAATGCCTGACGCCCAGTGATGGTGCTCGACCGACTACTGCTCCATCTACCCAGTCAATCTGATGGTAGCTTGTTGCTACCCTTTCTAAACCAGATCCCTGAGTGGCAGCCAGTTTGTCAAGCATGTCAGAATCCTAAGCAACTTGGGCTTCAAATCCCAGTCGGTTCTCTGGACATTCTTTCCGAATTAGAGCAGCCTCAACTGCCTCCCAACAGGGAGTACCAGACCACGTAATCGAGATACCAGGCTGCTGGGAAGTCTCCTTGTTTTGCCACATACATCCCAAATCCTCAGGAAGTAATGGCACAAGCCTTTACCAAGCTGGCTCAATAAATACAAGAAATCAATATAAGCTATTTCCCTATCTGAGTTTTTTGCCCCCTTTTCTTGGCATACTGACCAGACCACCAAGGCACACTTCAGGTCTATTTATGTTGTAAGTCTTGTCACGTGTTTATGTGATCCACATCACTCTCGGTCAGAGGGCCACGACCATAAATAAGAAGGCCAGTATGGTGGCCTGAGTTTATGGGAGGAGCCCGGAGGGTATTTAAGCAGCCCACTCACACATGCTCTTTGTCGGTTCAGTGTGCAGTACTACACGTCACTGGGCCCACTCTTCCCAGCTCACCTCATGTCCGTGAGTCTGCGCATTCAATCGCATTCGACACCCTCCCGCCCTTCCCTTTTTCAGGGCACTTCTCAGCATATCCTTCTTCAACAACTACCCATTACTTACTTTGGGTATGCCCCCTTTTCTTGGCATACTGACCAGACCACCAAGGCACACTTCAGGTCTATTTATGTTGTAAGTCTAGTCGCGTGTTTATGTGATCCACATCACTCTCGGTCAGAGGGCCACGACCATAAATAACTTATATACCAAACCTAGAAATCTAGAAAGGATTTTAAAGGTAAAGGTAAAGCCGCACATTTCTGAACTGGTCTCTGAAAGACAACAGCAGAAGTCACACTGATTTGCAGTAAATATTCATTATTATGTTTTTGTTTTTGTGTGAAAATCATGTTTTAATCATGGTTTTGTTCTTTGTTCTTAATGGTTTTGTTCTTTAATGGTTTTGTTCATTTTGTGCACCTATGTATAAATATATACCTAAATACATACTTGTGTTTTGAATTTGAAAAAATCATATTTTATTTTTCCAATTAGGAAGGGTTCGGTAAATGCGCATATGAAACTGGTGGGGTTCAGTACCTCCAACAAGGTTAAGAACCACTGGTCTAGATTGTGATAAGATCAGGACAATTTAAGCTGACCTAGTGTTTATGTGTCTTTTGTTTGATCTTCTAGCAAATATGGATAAATTGAGAGAGCCCGAGATCCTGATGACGTTCATAGACAAATATAGGGAACTACGCAACCTCTGGGAGATTAAGAACAACCAGTGTTGTAAGCAGTGGCAGCCCGTCCATAGGGGGCGCCCGAGCAAGGCCCCCTCCCGTAGTAAAAAAAAAAAAACGGGCCCTTTAAGACATTTTATTTTGCTTAAAATGTCATTTTTACTTTTACCTGCAGTTCTGGCGGCCGTCAATAGAGGGCGCTGCAGCACCACCCCCTATCGCAAATAACACACATTCATTGCATTACATTGCATTGAATGTGTGTTATCACTGTTGCCAGCTACCGCTGGTCTATTCATATACCCGGACATAGGGTGTCGGTTACCTGAATAGCGGCAGCTGATTGGCTGTGAGGAAGTCCCTTTTAGAGCTGCTGTCTCTGATAGGCTTTTCAACTACAGCCCTCCGGTTCTCGAATGTCTATACTCGGAACGCAGCCTCCCTGCGTTCCTTGCATAAGACTGACGGCCGTTTCAGCCAATCAGGTTCCCGGATTCTGGTTATCAGGAACCTGATTGGCTGAAGCTTCACCACGGCGGCAGAAGACATCGAGGGAGGACATGGAAGCTTCAGGTAAAGGGGCGACAATGGGCACAGTGGCATCATGGGGCACAGTGGTGACAAAGGGCACAGAGGCGACAATGGGAACAGTGGCATGGGGGAGAGTGGTGACAATGGGCACAGTGGCATCATGGGGCACAGTAGTGACAATGGGCACAGTGGCATCATGGGGCACAGTGGTGACAATTAAAGGGCACAGTGACATGCACAGTGGCATCAACGGCACAGTGGTGACAATTAAAGGGCACAGTGGTGACAATTGGCACAGTGGCAACAATTGAGGGGCACAGTGGCTGCGTTTTATGGCATGGCACAGTGGTGACAATTGATGGCACAGTGGCTGCGTTGGATGGCATGGCACAGTGGTGACAATTGATGGCACAGTGGCTGTGTTTGATGGCATGGCACAGTGACTGAGTTTGATGGCATGGCACAGTGGTGACAATTGATGGCACAGTGGCTGCGTTTGATGGCACAGTAGCTGCGTTTGATGGCATGGCACAGTGGTGACAATTGATGACACAGTGGCTGCGTTTGATCGCACAGTGGCTGCATTTGACGGCATGGCACAGTGGTGACAATTGATGGCACAGTGACTGCATTTGATGGCATGGCATAGTGGTGACAATTGATGGCACAGTTACTGTGTTGCATGGCACAGTGGTGAAAATTGATGGCACAGTTGCTGTGTTTGATGGCATGGCACAGTGGTGACAATTGATGGCACAGTGGCTGCGTTTGATGGCATGGAACAGTGGTGACAATTGATGGCACAGTGACTGCATTTGATGGCATGGCACAGTGGTGACAATTGATGGCATAGTGACTGGATTTGATGGCATGGCACAGTGGTGACAATAGATGGCACAGTTGCTGTGTTGCATGGCACAGTGGTGACAATTGATGGCACAGTTGCTGCATTTTCACCCCGGCGGCAGAAGACATCGAGGGAGGACATTGAAGCTTCAGGTAAAGGGGCGACAATGGGCACAGTGGCATCATGGGGCACAGTGGTGACAAAGGGCACAGAGGCGATAATGGGAACAGTGGCATGGGGGAGAGTGGTGACAATGGGCACAGTGGCATCATGGGGCACAGTAGTGACAATGGGCACAGTGGCATCATGGGGCACAGTGGTGACAATTAAAGGGCACAGTGACATGCACAGTGGCATCAACGGGCACAGTGGTGACAATTAAAGGGCACAGTGGTGACAATTGGCACAGTGGCAACAATTGAGGGGCACAGTGGCTGCATTTTATGGCATGGCACAGTGGTGACAATTGATGGCACAGTGGCTGCGTTTGATGGCATGGCACAGTGGTGACAATTGATGGCACAGTGGCTGTGTTTGATGGCATGGCACAGTGACTGAGTTTGATGGCATGGCACAGTGGTGACAATTGATGGCACAGTGGCTGCGTTTGATGGCACAGTAGCTGCGTTTGATGGCATGGCACAGTGGTGACAATTGATGGCACAGTGGCTGCGTTTGATGGCACAGTGGCTGCATTTGATGGCATGGCACAGTGGTGACAATTGATGGCACATTGACTGCATTTGATGGCATGGCACAGTGGTGACAATTGATGGCACAGTTACTGTGTTGCATGGCACAGTGGTGACAATTGATGGCACAGTTGCTGTGTTTGATGGCATGGCACAGTGGTGACAATTGATGGCACAGTGGCTGCGTTTGATGGCATGGAACAGTGGTGACAATTGATGGCATAGTGACTGCATTTGATGGCATGGCACAGTGGTGACAATTGATGGCACAGTTGCTGTGTTGCATGGCACAGTGGTGACAATTGATGGCACAGTTGCTGCATTTGATGGCATGGCACAGTGGTGACAATTGATGGCACAGTGACTGTGGCAGGCGCAGCACTATGAAGTGCCTCATGCGCTGTGGCATTAGAAGAATTGTGATATCTCTAACTTTTCAATCCAACAAGACTGTCTATTACTCTGAAATTCCTCTATTGCCGTTCTATGGAAGCAGTAGGTTTAAAGAGCACACCAAATGCTTAAAATAACTTATTTATTAACTTCACTTTTCTTCTTATAAGATACTGCTGCTTTGCAGCAGACAGTCCATGTACAAAACACGTGATGAATAAGTATAACAGAGAATGGTGGTTGAAATATTCAATCTTGTCATTTAACATAAGATGGTGGATATATTTCTTTCTTCAGTATTTATACTCTCTCTCTCTCTCTCTCTCTCTCTCTCTCTATCTCTCTCTCTCTCTCTCTCTCTCTCTCTCAGTAAGTTATCAAAGCATTCTCTGATTTCTCTGAAAGGTATAACTGTGGTTTGCAGGGCTAGCTTAGTTTGGTTTGAAGGTATGGTATAATGAGTGGTTTGGGTTTGATATGGTTCGGGTTTGATGAGTGATTAGTGATTCAGGTTTGGTGGAACTACAAGTGAACACACAGCTAAATCAGTATACAGCTCTAATCACACTATTTACAATAAGAACATAAGAAATAACCTTGTTGATTCTGCTGAATACTTTCTTCTAGAGTGTGTACGAACTTTATGTCTTCTTGGGATACACTCTTCTCTTCAGAACTTATGTCTGTAAAGTCAGATTCAAGGATCTTGATTACATTTGCTGTGTTTGATGGCATGGCACAGTGGTGACAATTGATGGCACAGTGGCTGCGTTTGATGGCATGGAACAGTGGTGACAATTGATGGCACAGTGACTGCATTTGATGGCATGGCACAGTGGTGACAATTGATGGCATAGTGACTGCATTTGATGGCATGGCACAGTGGTGACAATAGATGGCACAGTTGCTGTGTTGCATGGCACAGTGGTGACAATTGATGGCACAGTTGCTGCATTTTCACCCCGGCGGCAGAAGACATCGAGGGAGGACATTGAAGCTTCAGGTAAAGGGGCGACAATGGGCACAGTGGCATCATGGGGCACAGTGGTGACAAAGGGCACAGAGGCGAAAATGGGAACAGTGGCATGGGGGAGAGTGGTGACAATGGGCACAGTGGCATCATGGGGCACAGTAGTGACAATGGGCACAGTGGCATCATGGGGCACAGTGGTGACAATTAAAGGGCACAGTGACATGCACAGTGGCATCAACGGGCACAGTGGTGACAATTAAAGGGCACAGTGGTGACAATTGGCACAGTGGCAACAATTGAGGGGCACAGTGGCTGCATTTTATGGCATGGCACAGTGGTGACAATTGATGGCACAGTGGCTGCGTTTGATGGCATGGCACAGTGGTGACAATTGATGGCACAGTGGCTGTGTTTGATGGCATGGCACAGTGACTGAGTTTGATGGCATGGCACAGTGGTGACAATTGATGGCACAGTGGCTGCGTTTGATGGCACAGTAGCTGCGTTTGATGGCATGGCACAGTGGTGACAATTGATGGCACAGTGGCTGCGTTTGATGGCACAGTGGCTGCATTTGATGGCATGGCACAGTGGTGACAATTGATGGCACATTGACTGCATTTGATGGCATGGCACAGTGGTGACAATTGATGGCACAGTTACTGTGTTGCATGGCACAGTGGTGACAATTGATGGCACAGTTGCTGTGTTTGATGGCATGGCACAGTGGTGACAATTGATGGCACAGTGGCTGCGTTTGATGGCATGGAACAGTGGTGACAATTGATGGCACAGTGACTGCATTTGATGGCATGGCACAGTGGTGACAATTGATGGCATAGTGACTGCATTTGATGGCATGGCACAGTGGTGACAATTGATGGCACAGTTGCTGTGTTGCATGGCACAGTGGTGACAATTGATGGCACAGTTGCTGCATTTGATGGCATGGCACAGTGGTGACAATTGATGGCACAGTGACTGTGGCAGGCGCAGCACTATGAAGTGCCTCATGCGCTGTGGCATTAGAAGAATTGTGATATCTCTAACTTTTCAATCCAACAAGACTGTCTATTACTCTGAAATTCCTCTATTGCCGTTCTATGGAAGCAGTAGGTTTAAAGAGCACACCAAATGCTTAAAATAACTTATTTATTAACTTCACTTTTCTTCTTATAAGATACTGCTGCTTTGCAGCAGACAGTCCATGTACAAAACACGTGATGAATAAGTATAACAGAGAATGGTGGTTGAAATATTCAATCTTGTCATTTAACATAAGATGGTGGATATATTTCTTTCTTCAGTATTTATACTCTCTCTCTCTCTCTCTCTCTCTCTCTCTCTCTATCTCTCTCTCTCTCTCTCTCTCAGTAAGTTATCAAAGCATTCTCTGATTTCTCTGAAAGGTATAACTGTGGTTTGCAGGGCTAGCTTAGTTTGGTTTGAAGGTATGGTATAATGAGTGGTTTGGGTTTGATATGGTTCGGGTTTGATGAGTGATTAGTGATTCAGGTTTGGTGGAACTACAAGTGAACACACAGCTAAATCAGTATACAGCTCTAATCACACTATTTACAATAAGAACATAAGAAATAACCTTGTTGATTCTGCTGAATACTTTCTTCTAGAGTGTGTACGAACTTTATGTCTTCTTGGGATACACTCTTCTCTTCAGAACTTATGTCTGTAAAGTCAGATTCAAGGATCTTGATTACATTTGCTGAACTTACAGTTGGTAGCTCTTGGACAGATATTCGATGACACAATCCTGTCACCTGTCTTGAGTTTGCAATTTGCTGTTTTCCCCCAACAACACCCCATCCTAGATCAGTTCGAACAGCGTAGGGTTCACCCTTTCCTCCTGTGATTACCTCTCATGGTACCAAAGCTTTCGGGACAATCGTAGCCTATCAACAGTCCGACAACAAATTCCTTCAGCGGGGACATCTCATGAGATATGAAAGATAGGTGCTCCCATTTATTGGCAGTTTCACAGGTAGGTATACGATCTCGATCTAGAGGTATGTCGTCTTTCGTATAAGATGGAGGTAGATTTAATGTGAGGTGTGAATGAAGTCCTCTAACTCTCAGTCCTTTAACCTTTTGACTGTTCACTTATGTGTCTCTCCCCGTCATTGTGGTGAGCTTAAGCTTCACTGGTTCTGTAGCCACTTGTAATTTCTTGCAGATTTCTTGATCAATGAAGGTGACGTCGCTTTGGGCATCCAGTAGTGCATAGGCGTATACCTTCTTGTTCCTCCTTTTAGGATTTGAAATGCACACTGGTACGACCATCTGCTAGAGAATACTGATACTTTATTTTCTTCCTCATCTTCCTCAGCATCTTTAGGTATTGAGAATTCATCCTTCTTTGGACGTTCTCCATGTAGTGGCATAGGATGGCGTCCTTTGCAGACGCTGCATGTAGCCTTTTTCTTACACTCCTTTGTAACATGGCCTTTTCTTAAGCATCCAAAACACAGTACAAATTTTTTCTTTTCATTTGAGGACTTCTTTTTCAATTGTTGGCACTTGTGTATGGAGTGGTTCTCTCCACAGAACATGCACTTAAAGGTAGTCTGAGGATTTGTCAGTTCTGTCTCTTTACTGAACCCAGTAGTGACTTTAAGCTTGCTTTCACAGGTATCTACACGTTTACCTGCTGTGTTGATTGCAAAGCTAGTTGCTCTTGCACATCTTGTATCTCTCGCAGGCCTTTCTTCTAAGGATTTTAACCACTTCCATACCAGGCACTTACGCACCTTCCCGCCCAAGCCAATTTTCAGCTTTCAGCACTGTCGCAATTTGAATGACAATTGCGCGGTCATGCTACACTGCACCCAAACAAAATTGGCGTCCTTTTTTCCCCACAAATAGAGCTTTCTTTTGGTGGTATTTGATCACCTCTGCGTTTTTTTTTTTTGTGCAACAACTAAAAATAGAGCGAAGATTTTGAAAAAAAAATAAAGTTTTTATTTTTTTCTGTTAATTTTTTTGTAAATGAGTATGTTTTCTCTTTCAATTATGGGCACTGATATGGTGGCACTGATGGGCACCGATGAGGTGGCACTGATGGGCACCGATGAGGTAGTTCTGATGGGCACCGATTAGGTAGCACTGATGGGCACTGATAGGCGGCGCTGGTATTGGGCACTGATGGGCACTCATGGGCGGCACTGATGGGCACTCATGGGCGGCACTGATGGGCACTCATAGGCAGCACTGGGCACTCATAGGCGGCACAGGTGGGCACTCATAGGCGGCACAGGTGGGCACTGATAGGCGGCACAGGTGGGCACTGATAGGCAGCACAGGTGGGCACTGATAGGTGGCACAGGTGGGCACTGATAGGTGGCACAGGTGGGCACTGATAGGTGGGCACTGGGCATGGATTGGCACTGTGAGGTGGCACTGACAGACACTGGGGTGGCACTGATGATCACTGAGGGGTGGCACTGATGGATCAATGTTGCCAATCAGTGCCCATGTGTGGGCACTGATTGGCATCATTTTTTTTTACTGCCCCCCTTTTTTTTTTGTCATTTTATTTTTTTGTCATTTTTTTTTTTTTTTGTCATTTTTTTTGTATTTTTTTTTTGTATTTTTTTTTATTACCCTGGTGGTCTAGTGTGGCGATCCGAGGGGGGGCTGTGCTGATAAACAATCAGCGCGAACCCCCCCTGTCAGGAGAGCCGCTGATCGGCTCTCCTCTACATGCGTCTGTCAGACGCGAGTGAGGAAGAGCCGTCGGCAGCTCTTCCTGTTTACATCGTGATCAGCCGTGATTGGACACGGCTGATCACGTGGTAACGAGGCTCCGCCGGAGACTCGTTACCGAGATCGGAGGTGCAGGGTGTCTGACTGACACCCCGCATCACCGATCGCCGCGCTGCGCGCCCGCACGGGCGCGTGCGGCATGAAATCGTGCTAGACGTTTGAGAACGTCTAGTCACGATTTCATAACCACTTCCCTGCCGTAAATCGGCTATTGGCCGGGCGGGAAGTGGTTAAGGCATAAGATGCTGTTACTGGATTACATGCTATTCGTGCTTCCCTATTAACAAACTCAGAGAACTTTTTAAAACTTGGGAAGTCCTTATTTAGCGATTCCATATAGAAGCTACTTCTTCAGGTAGCTTGGCTAGCATCCTGTGATTTTCTAGATAGTCGTTCAGTACTTCTAGTCCTCGTACATGTGGGATGACATTGCTGCATGCTTGCAGGAAATCACCATACTCTTGGAGTTTGAAGTGCTCCTTGGGACTTATTTTAGGCCAGTTATTCAATTTCTTCCTAAAGGCTCTTTGTACTAAGAAAGGATGAACATATCTTTTAACTTTTCCCAGGCTTGCTTAGAGGCTTCTTCGTCTGTTCTATAGAAGTTGCCTTCAAGGGCTTTCTTTGCTTCTCCACCAACATATCTCTGAAGGTAGAATAACTTGTCAACTGGTATGAAACAATGATGCTCAATGATCATTTCAAAACTTGCCTTCCACTCTATGAACTGTATGTCTCCTGAAAATACAGTAGGTTCTGGAATGGGAAGTCTTGCTGGGACTGTTCTCTGCCGTCCTGCTGGGACAATAGTCGCAACATTCTCCTGATCATTGTAGTGACATCTAGGAGTAGAATTATGCTGTTTTATTTTTTCACTTAGTTCTAAATTAAGTAAGTCTCTCTTTTCATCTTTCTGAGCAGGGATGGAATGGCAATGACTTTTTTCTTCACTACATACTGAAGGTTTCCTTTCATTCTCCTGGATGTATGGAGGTGAGTAGGAGTCTGCTTCATCACTTAGTACAGATTTGGACCTATGACTACCATTCATGTCCTCTTCGTGTACTCTTATGCCCCGTACACACGATCACTTTATGTGATGAAAAAAACAACGTTTTCTGTGAAGTAAAAAACAAAGTTTTTGAAACTTCACTTTTCAAAGACGATGTTGCCTACACACCATCGTTTTTTCACAAAAAGCGAGGTTACGTTCACCACTCTTTTCCATTGAAGCTCGCTTCATAACTAGCTTCTGGGCATGCGCGGGTTGAAAAACGTTGTTTTAAACTACGTTTTTTGCTACACACGGTGACTTTTTGTGAAACAAAAAACAACGTTTTGAAAAACGACACATAAAATTGAAGCATGCTTCAATTTTTTTCTGTAGTTTTTTACAAGACATAAAACAACGTTTTCCCCTACACACGGTCAATGAAATTGACGTTTTTAAAAACGTCATTTTTTTTCATCACATAAAGTGATCGTGTGTACGCGGCATTAGTCTGGCTTCTATAATCTTAACTTCTTTCAGCCTTTCCAGACTTTCCATTTGATGGCGCTGTGCCTCCATTTCAACTTCCATTTGGTGGCGCTGTGCCTCCATTTGATGGCGCTGTGCCTCCATTTCGGCTATTCGTAGACGCTGTGCTTCAATGGCAGGTTCCATCTCGATTTCTGCTTTCTTGACAGCAAGTTGTTCAACAAGTTCCTTTCTTTTGGTTAGAGTACTTGAGGACTCTGATGTGTGACTGGCGCTTCTGCTAGTGAAGGAAGTCCCACTTGAGATTGTGGTTCACCCTAATGACCTAGCATAGTCTCTTGTGAAGAGCTCGTTCATTCTCTTTCTCGCCTTAACTTCATCATAGTTGGCTTCAGATGATAATTCTCTCATGAGCTTTACTAAATCTTTAGTGACTGCAGTACATGTGTCCATGTTCCTCACAATATCCTGGAAAGGTGTTGTGGATGACCGCAGATTGACATACACTGCCATAAGCTCTGATTCACACTGTTCTATCGTCTCTACCAGATCACTCAAGTTTTCTTTTACACTAACTTGCTTTAGCTTTCTACGAGCATCTGTAATGTATAATTTCCACCTATCATATATTCTGGTGAACCTTTTTACTTTTAATGCTGCTTCTTGCTCCAAATTTTCCTGCATTTTTGGGGTCAGTTTTCTGATACGTTCTGAGCTTCTTAGCTCACTTGTTTGGGGGCAAGGCTAATGCTGCATCAGACTTTTCTACCTCAGACAGGTTCACTTGCTCTTCACCCTCTATCCTATCTATCTTTGTATCCTCTAACAGTGGCATGATAATACTAGGCTTAGACATTTTACTTTAAATGCTATAACAATATGCAGGCAATAAATGACTTTCACTTTAAATGCAATAGCAAAATATGCAGGCAATAAATGACCTCCACTTTAAGCGCAATAGCAAAAGATGCAGGCAATAAATGACTTTCATTTTAAATACTTTAGAGTCCGTATATTACAAACTGTCCTTTCGTTTCACTTTACAGTCTTTTATTCCTGAACACAAAAAGGTCTCTTTATGCCAAAGTCTGTGCAATGATAAGTAATAAAAGGAAAGCTCTGACCTTATTGCTGGAACAAATGTCAGTCTTAGAGGAGACTTGTCTTTTCTTGATGCGAAGCTTGCGCTGGCTTGCGATGCTTTGTGATGCTTTATGATGCTCTGCGATGAGCTGCGATGCTCTGCGATGCTCTGCGATGCTCTGCGATGAGCTGCGATGCGCTGCGATGAGCTGTGATGCTCTGAATGACTTTGCGATAAGCTGCGATGCTCTGCGATGACTTTGCGATGAGCTGCGATGCTCTGCGATGACTTTGGGCCTAGGGGCGGGAAACTAGCTGGCTGCAGTACGTGGCCTCTTCGTGGATGGCGGTGCAGGCACTCTAGGTCTGGACTTTGGTCTCCCACCATGCGTCTTTTTCTCTCTCTAGGGGTCGCAGGAGGGTTGGTGCTTTTCCTTGACTATCTTGCCTTTGCCGTTCTGCCACTTTAAGAGTGAGCTGCAGTTTGAGTAAACACGCTTTTATGGCCTCTATGGTAGCTCCTCTGAGGTGTCTTTACTTTTTCACTCAGGGATCGGTTGCTGCGCGGCGGAATATGCTGGGGCTCCGCTGCTCAAATGCGCTCTTTACTGTGCAAGTTGAGGAGCGCTATCGCTTTTCCCTCAAAGGGCAAAATTAGTTCCACTGTGGCAGGCGCAGCACTATGAAGTGCCTCATGCGCTGTGGCATTAGAAGAATTGTGATATCTCTAACTTTTCAATCCAACAAGACTGTCTATTACTCTGAAATTCCTCTATTGCCGTTCTATGGAAGCAGTAGGTTTAAAGAGCACACCAAATGCTTAAAATAACTTCTTTATTAACTTAACTTTTCTTCTTATAAGATACTGCTGCTTTGCAGCAGACAGTCCATGTACAAAACACGTGATGAATAAGTATAACAGAAAATGGTGGTTGAAATATTCAATCTTGTCATTTAACATAGGATGGTGGATATATTTCTTTCTTCAGTATTTGTACTCTCTCTCTCTCTCTCTCTCTCTCTTTCTCAGTAAGTTATAAAAGCATTCTCTAATTTCTCTGAAAGGTATAACTGTGGTTTGCAGGGTTAGCTTAGTTTGGTATGAAGGTATGGTATGATGAGTGGTTCGGTATGAATGTTTGGGTTTGATATGGTTCGGGTTTGATGAGTGTTTAGTGATTCAGGTTTGGTGGAACTACACGTGAACACACAGCTAAATCAGTATACAGCTCTAATCACACTATTTACAATAAGAACATATATATATATATAACTGTATAATTACCTAATTTTGCCCTCTGGCTTCCATAAGAACTGCTATGTATGTCTGCTTACTTTGCTGTCTGTCTCCATGTGGTTCTGTCTCTGTGGAACAATCTAGCAGAGCACATGTACAGCACTAGGAACCTCCCAGACAGAGTGGATGCAAAGCTGGCTGTGACTGGTCAAGACTCTGCTCAATGTGAGTTTGGCTGTGATTGGGCCAAGGCCTGTGATGAGTCACAAAAGCTTAACTCTATGCTTTCTGGTATGAATTAAACTGTGAATAACTTTGCTTACCTCCTGCCCCATACAAACAAATGACTCTTAAAGGCATATTTTTTCTTTTGCTTCTGTTAACACAACATACAACTGTTATATAACATCCAAACACAAAATCACAGTAAATAACTCTGCCTTTGTGTCTCACATATAAACATGTGCTCTACATTAGGTTCTTAGCAGGTTTAGCTGTATATACATGTAAGTTATATTAGCTACCTAGGACAGGTTCTAGCTGGCCGGCTACAGTGACTGCATTTGATGGCATGGCACAGTGGTGACAATTGATGACACAGTTGCTGTGTTGTGTAAAAAAAGGGAAAAAAGTGCGCAACTATATTACATATATAAAAATATTATGTGAACAAATTAATAATAACGCTGTGTAAGGAAAAAACAATATCAACAAAGTCCCATATGTGATTCCAAGGCTTATGTGCTCAAAACGTTTTATCCAGAAACCATAGACACACAGTTCATAGAGAATATCACTCTTAATGACACGTAGGTCATTACCGCAATGATGGACCCTTCAAAGGGTCAGTCAGGCGCTCAGCGTTGATATCCAAGGCTGGATCCCGGGGATTGCTCCACTGTTGGTTTCTCCAGACTACTCAGGAACACTCAGGGGCATAGACAGAAAGTTTCCACCATGTACTCCAAGATGTGATTCAGAATACTTGCACTCAGATGAAACTCGGATGTATCATGAAAATAAAATGAGGAAAAAAGGACTTCATAGTGCAGAGCGTTTTAATTTTTTTTTTTACATTTATTCAGTTTGCACTGGCATAGGTTTGAAAACAGTCCTCCACTCTGCACATATTAAAAGTCCTCAAGACAGATACAAGATGCTGTGCAGTTGCTTCCAACTATAGATCGGAACGATCAGCTGGTAAGCTAGTGAACGTGGTGACGTCAGCGATGCCAGGCTCCACCCGATGCGGCGTTTCATCTAAACGGGCTTCTACGGGGAAAGGATAAAGACCAGAGGTGTTTTTACAATTTGGCACTGCGCTGCTTTAACTGGTAATTGCGCGGTCATGCAATGTTGTACCGAAACAAAATTTGCGTCCTTTTTTTCCCACAAATAGAGCTTTCTTTTGATGGTATTTGATTGCCTCTGCGATTTAGATTTTTTGTGATATAAATGGAAAAAGACCGAAAAAAAAAAAAGATTTTTCTTATAACAAAAAGTAAAAAATATCGAATAAACTAAATTTTAGTCAAACATTTAGGCCAAAATTTATTCAGCCACATGTCTTTAGTAAAAAAAATCGCAATAAGCGTATATTTATTGGTTTTCGCAAAAGTTATAGCGTCTACCAACTAGGGTACATTTTCTGGAATTTACACAGCTTTTATTTTATGACTGCCTATCTCATTTCTTGAGGTGCTAAAATGGCAGGGCAGTACAAAACCCCCCCAAATGACCCCATTTTGGAAAGAAGACACCCCAAGGAAACTGCTGAGAGGCATGTTGAGTCCATTGAATATTTTTTTTTACAAAAAGTTGTCACTAAATGATTTATTGCTCACACATGCCATGGTTATATGTGGAATTGCACCCCCAAAATACATTCTGCTGCTTCTCCTGAGTATGGGGATACCACATGTTTTGGACTTTTTGGGAGCCTAGCCGCGTATGGGGCCCCAAAAACCAAGCACCGCCTTCAGCATTTCTAAGGGTGTAAATTTTTGATTTCACTCCTTACTACCTATCACAGTTTCGAAGGCCATAAAATGCCAAAATAGCACAAAAAACAAACAAATGACCCCATTTTGGAAAGTAGACACCCCAAGGAAACTGCTGAGAGGCATGTTGAGTTCATTGAATATTTTTTTTTTTGTCCAAAGTGATTGAACCAAGCACCACCTTCAGGCTTTCTAAGGGCATTTTTGATTTCACTCCTCACTACCTATCACAGTTTTGAAGGCCATAAAATGCCAAGATGGCACACAACCCCCCCAAATGACCCCATTTTGGAAAGAAGACACACCAAGCTATTTGCTGAGAGGCATGTTGAGTCCATGGAATATTTTTTTTTTTTGCCCCAAGTCATTGAATAATGACCAAAAAAAATAAATTACAAAACTTTGTCACTAAATGATATATTTCTCACACATGCCATGGGCATATGTGGAATTGCACTCCAAAATACATTCTGCTGCTTCTCCTGAGTACGGGGATACCACAGGTGTGGAAGTTTTTGGGAGCCTAGCCGCGTATGGGGCCCCAAAAACCAAGCACTGCCTTCAAGATTTGTGTGAGTGAAATCAAAAATGTATGTCCTTAGAAATCTTGAAGGGGGGGGCGTGGCTACCGGCCTCTAAGATGGCCGCTTAACCTGGGAGCTCCGTGACACACCGGGGATTTTCAGCCCACAACAGCGTACACCGAGGGCATTTCGATCGTTAACACGTCCCGTTCGATCGTGAATCTCCACTGAACGACGCGATGATGGGACGAAACCGCAAAAAAACGCTACAGCCCCAAAAGTTGGAAAATGTCGTTCCCCTCACGGCGCGCGGGACGCCTCAAAATGGCGCAGCTTATATGAGAGGAAACATGCAGGCCGCACCACACTGCTCTAATCAAGGTATGCGACAAGTTGACTCACTCCAGAGTGGCACACTGAGTGATACTCCCTCAGGAACCCCAAGTCCCACTACTAGAAGCCCAGCTAAGTCTAAGCTGAGGAGAGACTCCCCACATAGGCCAGAATGCGCCATGGAAATGGCCACCCACCCACAGGCCTCTCTTAACCCTGAGGAAAGAGAAGAGGATCCCATAGCAAATTTTCCTACAGCTGATAGACCAATTTCTGACACAATGCTCAAGGAAATGCTACTCTCTCTTCGCTCTTCTCTACAAGCAGATCTTTACAAAGGTTTAAATGAATGTCAGAGAGAAGTACACATTCTGGGTACCAGAGTGGACAAAATTGAACACAGAATGGAGAATTTTGCCTCATCACACAATGTTATGGTGGATGCACATTCCAGTCACGAAGATGAAATTGCATGGATCAAAGACAAAATGGCGGACCTCGAGGACAGATCTAGGAGGAATAACATCAAACTGAGGGGTGTGCCTGAGACGGTGCCTCCTAATCAGCTCCTCCAATATGCACAAACTTTATTCTCCTCAATATTACCAGAAGCAACGGCCCAAGATCTCCTAATCGACCGCATACATAGGATCCCTAAACCGTCATTTCTCCCTGACGAAATCCCTAGAGATGTTTTACTCAGGATCCATTTTTTCCATGTGAAGGATATAATTTTACAAACATCACGCAGACCAGGGAGCCTTCCCCAACAATACGGAAATCTCAGAGTCCTGCCTGACCTTTCCAGACACACTTTGCAGCGCCGTAGAAATCTATTATCAATCACCAAAGCGTTGAGAAACCATGCAGTGCCACACAAATGGAAATATCCTGCTACCTTGGTGATTACCCATGACGGTTCTGATGTTTCAGTATCCAACCTGGAAGATGGTTTGACACTACTTCGCCGTTGGGGAATAGTTCCAGACCAAACCACAGATCCACGCACCATGAATGTCCCCCAAGGAATTCAACAAGATTGGCAAGTAGTCACCCGCAAGAAGAATAAGAAATCTACAAACGGCAACAAAACCCATGTTTGACTCAAGCCCTACCTAAAATATCTCCGGTGTGGAGTTACTACACGGCAGTTCCTTTTTTCCCCTGTTCACTTAATAGCAGCTACGTCTGCGATAGGATCAATTAATGGATCCATTTCTTAAGATTGTTTGGTTCACTGTTTATGTTTTTTTTTTCTTTTCGGTTCCTAACCTGTTTGTTTGTTTTCATACTATGCACAGGTTCTCCCAGGACATCTCCTCCTTTGCAAGGTCCAGTACCAAACCTCTTCTTGTCACGGCTGTCTTTGTAAGTGCCAACGACAATGATCCCTACCTGATATGTGAGTACCAAACCACAATTGTTGACCACATTTATGTGCCAACCTCACTATGGTGATAAAAATTTTGTCTATTAATGCTAGGGGACTAAACCACCCAGCAAAAAGATTTTCACTATGGAAAGAGGTTCACAAATCTAACGCAGATATACTATGTGTGCAAGAAACACATTTCCAAGTGAATAAAACTCCACAATTCACTCATAGGGACTTTCCTACTATCTATACTGCTTCCAACCCGAAGGCCAAACGAGGAGGTGTCCTGATAGCGTTCAAAAATTCTATAGCTTTCAAACCTAAAGATGTTATCACTGATGTTAAAGGCAGATACGTGATAATTACTGGTGACATAAATGCTAAACCATATACCATAGTCTCACTTTATGCTCCAAACACCCACCAGTTGAGATTCATACGCAGAGTGCTTAAGAGGGCTCATTCTTTACAATATGGCAGACTATTGGTATGCGGTGATTTTAACATTATTTCAGATCCGATGATTGACTCTTCACTAGTGTTGCTCACGAATATTCGTATTGCGAATATTCGGCTCGAATATGGCATATTCGAGTATTCGCGATATATTCCGAATTTCGGTGAATATTCGCTATTTCGAATATTCAAATTTTTTCAATTTTTTTTTTAGGACAGATCACATCCTAGACATCCCCGTCGACGTGTAAAAGCATTGCTGGTATGATTAGAGACCTTGGGCCGAGTAGCTGCAGCGATCCTTTTATATTACCGAATATTCGCAATGCGAATTTGCGACACTAGGCTTATCGCGCGATCATTGTAAATTCGCAATGCGATTATGAGACAGTAGCGATATCGCGCGATTATCTTTTCTTCCGCCTCAGAACGATTATTTCAGTTTCATTATTAAAATAGATCACATCCTAGTGATCTCCTTCGACGTCTAAAAGCATTGCTGTTATTATTAGAGACCTTGGTCCGAGTAGCTGACGCGATTTTTTTATATTGCCGAATATTCGCAATGCGAATATTCGGCAATAGGGATATTGCGCGATTATTTACTCCGCCCTTCTGCATCAGAGCCAATCAGAGTTCTCCTTCCACACTCGTCATAGGTTAGCAACCAATAGGAACCTGCCTGTATGGGCATTATATAAGGTCACTCCCAGCAGCATTTCATTGCAGATCCAGAACTTGGCTAGAGAGTGTGGAGACTGTGTCTGTGTTGCTGGTATTTTGCATCTTGCATCATCATCAGCATTGTCCTTTATGGTTGCTATTTGCTACAGTACTTACTGATTCCAGTGGATATTTTACAGCTCATAATCCTAAACTGCTTTTTTCAAAGCAATACACCCAAGAGCTTTTTTAAAAGCTAATTTTTGTTTTGTGCTCTGTTGTTCAACTTCTGTTAGTGTAGTAAGTTGCAGCTTAGCTATTGACTGCTTCCTATTGCTTTAATTGCAGATATTCCAGATTTCCTGATTCCTGAAAGGCCCAAGAGATTTTTTAAAAGCCCCTTTATTTTTCTGCTGTGTTGTTCAAATTCTGTTAGTTCAGTAAGTTGCAGCTTAGCTATTGACTGCTTCTTATTGATTTAATTGCATATATTCCAGATTTCCTGATTCCTTAAAGGCGCAGGAGCTTTTTTAAAAGCTCTTTTTTTTTTCTGCTGTGTTGTTCAACTTCTGTTAGTGTAGTAAGTTGCAGCTTAGCTATTGACTGCTTCTTATTCATTTAATTGCAGATATTCCAGATTTCCTGATTCCTTAAAGGCGCAGGAGCTTTTTTAAAAGCTCTTTTTTTTTTCTGCTGTGTTGTTCAACTTCTGTTAGTGTAGTAAGTTGCAGCTTAGCTATTGACTGCTTCTTATTGATTTAATTGCAGATATTCCAGATTTCCTGATTCCTTAAAGGCCCAAGAGCTTTTTTAAAATCTCATTTTTGTTTTCTGCTGTGTTGTTCAACTTCTGTTAGTTTAGTAAGTTGCAGCTTAGCTATTGACTGCTTCTTATTGATTTAATTGCAGATTTTCCTGCTTCCTGAAAGGCTCAAGAGCTTTTTTAAAAGCTAGGTTTTGTGTTGTTCATTTTAGTTAGATTTCTGTATAGTAAGTGTACATACTGTTGGTGTACATTTATTGCAGCTAGCTTACTTTAGTGTGTGTTTAGTGTCTGTGTTCTGTGTTTTAAAAAAAAAAAAAAAAAAAAAAAAAAAAAAAGTTATTAGTTAGTGTTTCTTTATTTTTTTGTAGTTGTAGTCCTTGTCAGTTAGTGTTTTAAAAAAAAAAAAAAAAAAAAAGTAGCCTTAGTTTATAGTCATATACGTTTGTGTAAGCAGTTAGTGTTTGTTGAGTGCATTTCTTTTTATTTTTTGTAGTTCTTGTCTTTGGTGTACTAGTTTTATTAAAGTTTAGTAGCTGTCTGTGTACATCTTTGTCTGCGTGCCTGTCTTTTAAAAAAACACCAAAAAACATTTTACACACATTTCCCTCCCCCAATAAAGTTTACCCCCCCACACACACACATCAGCAATTATGAGCGGCATCCGTGGCCGTGGCAGCAGGGGTAGGGGAGTTACTCCCAGTGCTGGGTCGCTGCCAGCACGGGGTACCTCTCGTGCCCCTACTATTGCTAGAGGATCAGGTGGAAGGGGAGTCCGCCTCATGCGTGATTTTTTTGCATCTGGCAGCCGCCCCATATTGCCATCTCAGGCTCAAGGAGTGGTGGACTACATGGGGCACAGCAGTGCCACTGAGTCGTCGGTCCCGACTCACAGTAGTTCCACTATTACACCGTTGCCTGTAGTACCCCTCCCAGCCCCCAAGAGTCCAGCATCTTACTGTTCGACAGCGACAGTGAGAGGGATGTCTTGGTGGAGGCCATGCATCGGGCAGAGCTCCCGCTCTGTCCTGATGGTCAGGACCTTTTTGAAGGGGTGGACGATGAGTATGGGATACCTGCCGTCAGTATCCCAGAGACATCCCTTCAAAGTGGTGGTGCTGTTTTGGTGCAGGAAACATCAGCACCTAGTCAGACCCAGGCGTGGGTGAGGGAACAGCGGAGCCAGGCTATCGGCTCCATGTCAGCTGGTTCCCTCATACCACAACATCACAGCCCTTGGTCTGACATCTCTGGGGGCGAGGAGGGTGACCCATCATGGTTGCCATCTGTCTCGTCGGCTCACTGCGACAGTGACGACGGGGAAGGTAGGCACCCTGTGGAAACGGTGCGCCAGGTCACCACCAGGGAGACCAGCGTCAGGGTCTCCACTGGAGATGGCAGCAGGAGGTGTCAGCAGCAGCAGCAGCAGCAGGCAGCTCCACCTGTGCGTACCGAGTCCCAGCAGGTGCAAGTCAGCGTTACCCCATCTGACGGGAGGGTGACGCTGAAGTCACCTGTCTGGGCCTACTTCACCCTGGTGGCAGACAACCCTCTAGTGGCCATCTGCCGGATCTGTTCAGTCAGGGTGAAGAGAGGGAAGCATTTGGCTCGGGTGGGTACCACAGCCCTGAACCAGCACCTGAGGATAAATCACTGGCGGGTGCATGACGAGATGAAGCGTGGTGGTGGTAGCAGCGCCACCACCACAAGTGAGCAGGGTACAGCAGCCCCTGCCACAGCTTCATCTCTTCCCAGCAGGTCATGCCCCCCCGCTCCCTCTACTAGTGGTACTGGTACCGGCAACCAGACCTCTACTTTGACAGCACCCTCCGCGTCCGTGTCCCGCACTGCCGTCCGGCGCCAGGCGACTATTTCAGACGCCTTTGAACGCAACACTCCCTTCTCCACCGGAGACCGACGTGTGCGTTCCCTCAATGGGCTCCTGGCAAGGGTTATTGCCCAACATCTTCTTCCCTTCAATATCGTGGACAGCAACCCCTTCAGACAGATGTTGGAGCAGGCCCAACCCCAATGGCGTGTCCCCAGCCGCCATTTCTTTGCCAGGACTGGTGTCCCTGCCCTACACCAGCACATTGTGAAGAATGTAACCCTGTCGCTGGATCACGCTGTCAGCGACAGGGTGCATCTGACAATGGATGGCTGGACCAGCAGGCATGGGCAGGGGCGCTACATAAGCTTTACTGCCCATTGGGTTTCCCTCCAAGGCGCCGGGGAGGGATCGGCGGCAACAGATTTTGTGGTGCCGCCCCGGGGTGTCCAGGGGAGAACTGCTGGTCTCCGTCAAGCCTCTGTCTCCGCAGCTGCTGAGCCTCCCAGCAAGCGCCCCCGTAGCTACTCAGGTGTGGTGCACGTGCGCTGTCAGGCCGTGCTCCAGCTTGTTAGCTTAGGGGACCGGAGACACACTGGACAAGAAGTGCTGACCGCACTTCAGGCTCAGGTCCAGAAGTGGCTGACCCCACGAAGGCTCCAGGCAGGTATGGTTGTCTGTGATAACGGCAGCAACCTACTCTCCGCCCTTCAGGCTGGCAGTCTGACTCACGTGCCCTGTCTGGCACATGTCCTCAACCTAGTGGTGCAGAAGTTCATGCGCACCTATCCTGGGTTGAGTGACATTGTGCTAAGGGTGCGTAGGATTGCCAGCCACTTCAGGCGCTCCCCAACCGCTACCGCGTCCCTGTCCAAGTGGCAGCGGGTCAACAGGCTGCCCCCTCACAGGCTGATTGTGGACAGTGTAACGCGGTGGAACTCCACCCTCCAAATGCTGGAGAGGTTGTGGGAGCAGCGAAGGGCGGTGAGGCAGTACCTGCTGGAGCAACCCACTGCCGGCCCAGCATCAACACTCCCGTACATCACCTGTGCGGAGTGGGGGCAGATACACCAGGTCTGCCAGGTGTTGGGCCCTTTTGAGCAGGCGACCAAGATGGTCAGCAGGGAGCATGTCGGCCTTAATGACGTGCTCCCTATAGTGTTCGTGCTGGAGAGGACACTAGATCGCCTGCTCCAAGCTGGGGAGAGTGCCTTGGTGGAGCAGGAGGAGGCAGCACTGCTCCACCGAGACCAGGGCCAGGACGAGGAGGAGGAGGAGGAGGAGGATGATGATGATGAGGACGAGGTTGCTGGTGTCGTCCTGGAGTCAGGGCCTGGCCAGGAGGGACAGCAGGTGTTGGGGGCACCGATAGTCCGGGGGTTGGGCATCTCTGAGCGTGATCAGCAGCGCCTCAGGGAAGAAGAGTCTGACCTCATTGACCTGGGCAGCAGTGAGGAGTCACAGCGGGCTGCGCTCTTCCCCATGGCTGCCCACATGCTGAGATGCCTCAGGAGGGACCCCCGGGTTAAGACCATCAAGGGCAGGGATGATTATTGGATGGCCACCCTTTTGGATCCCAGGTGCAAGGGGAAAGTGGAGCAGTTCATCCCAGCCAGTCGGAGGCAGCGCCGGATGGAGGAACTGCAGGCAGGCATTGTCAGCCGGTTGGAGCAGGCAACTCCCCGGCCTCCAGTTGTCACCCCTCATCTCACCCAGCAGGTGTCTGCACCCAGCAGCAGCCAAGCAGGGGACCTAATGGAAGAGATGAGGATGTTCTTCCAATCGGATCAACCCAGTACCAGCAGCAGCAGAAGCAGTCACCACCAGCGTCTGGCCCACATGGTGGCAGATTACATGGCGTCCGCCGGTGCTTCGGAGAGTATGAATACCGACGACCCCATGGAGTACTGGGTTGCCAGATTGGACACCTGCCGCGAGCTCGCTCAGTATGCGCTGGAGCTATTGTCTTGCCCCCCCTCCAGCGTACTATCTGAGCGGACATTCAGCGCGGCAGGTGGGGTGGTCACGGACAAGAGGACCCGTCTGTCCACAGACTCCGTGGACAGACTCACATTCATAAAGATGAATGAGTCCTGGATCGGCGGTGACTTTCTGGCACCCGCCGTCGGTTCAGGGCGCTGAAGGGTCCCTTGTCATGCATTCCCTGATCTATTTACAGTGCTGAAAAAAATTATTTGAACACCTGAGTAAATCAATGTAAATATTTGGTAGAGTAGGCTGTGTTTGCAATTACAGCGGTCAAACCTTTCTTGTATTTTTTCACCAGCTTTGCACACACTGTAGGAGGGATATTTGACCCACTCCTCCACACAGATCTTCTCTACATGAGTCAGTTTTCTGGGCTATCGCTGTGAAAACCCGAGTTTGAGCTCCCTCCAAAAATTATATATTGGGTTTAGGTCTGGAGACTGGCTAGGCCACGCCAGAACCTTGATATGCTCCTTACAGAGCCACTCCTTGGTTATCCTGGCTGTGTGCTTTGGGTCATTGTCATGTTGGAAGACCCAGCCTCGACCCATCTTCAAAGCTCTAACTGAGGGAAAGAGGTTGTTGCCCAAAATCTCGCAATACATGGCCCCGAACATCCTGTCCTTATTATAATGCAGTAACCCTGTCCCATGTGCACAAAAACACCCCCAAAGCATGATGCTACCACACCCATGCTTCACAGTAGGGATGGCGTTCTTGGCATGGTACTCATCATTCTTCTTCCTCCAAACACGGTTAGTGGAATTATGACCAAAAAGTTATATTATGGTCTCATCTGACCACAGGACTTTCTCCCATCAGTCCTCTGCATCAGTGAAGACACCTATGTCACAAGTTATTTGCCACTCTATACTACTATTACCACTGCTGCTGCTGCTGCTGTTCATGGCTGCTCTTTCCCGAGTCATTTCACACTATATTGTCTACTGCTACTAATACTGCTACTGCTCACGACACCTATGTCACTAGTTATTTGACACTATGGACTACTATGGTCAATACTGACGCTGTAAGGTCCTGCCCACGTGTTTAGATGTACTATGTCTGCAGTCTCTGACCATCTCCTGTACTATGTCTGCAGTCTGACCATCTCATGTACTATGTCTGCAGTCTGACCATCTCATGTTACATGAGATGGTCAGACTGCAGACATAGTACAGGAGATGGTCAGAGACTGCAGACATAGTACAGGAGATTGTCATAGACTGCAGACATAGTACAGGAGATGGTCAGACTGCAGACATAGTACAGGAGATGGTCATAGACTGCAGACATAGTACAGGAGATGGTCAGAGACTGCAGACATAGTACAGGAGATTGTCAGAGACTGCAGACATAGTACATGAGATGGTCAGACTGCAGACATAGTACAGGAGATGGTCAGAGACTGCAGACATAGTACAAGAGATGGTCAGAGACTGAAGACATAGTACAGGAGATTGTCATAGACTGCAGACATAGTACATGAGATAGTCAGACTGCAGACATAGTACAGGAGATGGTCAGAGACTGCAGACATAGTACAGGAGATGGTCAGAGACTGAAGACATAGTACAGGAGATTGTCATAGACTGCAGACATAGTACATGAGATGGTCAGACTGCAGACATAGTACAGGAGATTGTCATAGACTGCAGACATAGTACATGAGATGGTCAGACTGCAGACATAGTACATGAGATGGTCAGACTGCAGACATAGTACAGGAGATTGTCATAGACTGCAGACATAGTACAGGAGATGTCAGAGACTGCAGACATAGTACAGGAGATTGTCAGAGACTGCAGACATAGTACATGAGATGGTCAGACTGCAGACATAGTACAGGAGATGGTCAGAGACTGCAGACATAGTACAGGAGATGGTCAGACTGCAGACATAGTACAGGAGATGGTCAGACTGCAGACATAGTACAGGAGAATGTCATAGACTGCAGACATAGTACAGGAGATGGTCAGACTGCCTACATAGTACAGGACATGGTCAGAGACTGCAGACATAGTACAGGAGATGGTCAGAGACTGCAGACATAGCACAGGAGATTGTCATAGACTGCAGACATAGTACAGGAGATGGTCAGAGACTGCAGACATAGTACAGGAGATGGTCAGAGACTGCAGACATAGTACATGAGATGGTCAGACTGCAGACATAGTACAGGAGATGGTCAGAGACTGCAGACATAGTACATGACTCATGTACTATGTCTGCAGTCTCTGACCATCTCCTGTACTATGTCTGCAGTCTGACCATCTCATGTACTATGTCTGCAGTCTCTGACAATCTCCTGTACTATGTCTGCAGTCTCTGACCATCTCCTGTACTATGTCTGCAGTCTATGACAATCTCCTGTACTATTTTTGCAGTCTGACCATCTCCTGTACTATGTCTGCAGTCTCTGACCATCTCCTGTACTATGTCTGCAGTCTCTGACCATGTCCTGTACTATGTAGGCAGTCTGACCATCTCCTGTACTATGTCTGCAGTCTATGACATTCTCCTGTACTATGTCTGCAGTCTCTGACCATCTCCTGTACTATGTCTGCAGTCTGACCATCTCCTGTACTATGTCTGCAGTCTCTGACCATCTCCTGTACTATGTCTGCAGTCTGACCATCTCATGTACTATGTCTGCAGTCTCTGACAATCTCCTGTACTATGTCAGCAGTCTGACCATCTCATGTACTATGTCTGCAGTCTATGACAATCTCCTGTACTATGTCTGCAGTCTCTTACCATCTCCTGTACTATGTCTGCAGTCTATGACAATCTCCTGTACTATTTTTGCAGTCTGACCATCTCCTGTACTATGTCTGCAGTCTCTGACCATCTCCTGTACTATGTCTGCAGTCTCTGACCATCTCCTGTACTATGTCTGCAGTCTATGACAATCTCCTGTACTATGTCTTCAGTCTGACCATCTCATGTACTATGTCTGCAGTCTATGACAATCTCCTGTACTATGTCTGCAGTCTGACCATCTCCTGTACTATGTCTGCAGTCTGACCATCTCATGTACTATGTCTGCAGTCTGACCATCTCTTGTACTATGTCTGCAGTCTGACCATCTCATGTACTATGTCTGCAGTCTCTGACAATCTCCTGTACTATGTCTGCAGTCTCTGACCATCTCCTGCACTATGTCTGCAGTCTCTGACCATCTCCTGTACTATGTCTGCAGTCTGACCATCTCCTGTACTATGTCTGCAGTCTCTGACAATCTCCTGTACTATGTCTGCAGTCTCTGACCATCTCCTGTACTATGTCTGCAGTCTATGACAATCTCCTGTACTATGTCTGCAGTCTGACCATCTCATGTACTATGTCTGCAGTCTATGACAATCTCCTGTGCTATCTCTGCAGTCTCTGACCATCTCCTGCACTATGTCTGCAGTCTCTGACCATGTCCTGTACTATGTCTGCAGTCTGACCATCTCCTGTACTATGTCTGCAGTCTGTGATATTCTCCTGTACTATGTCAGCAGTCTGACCATCTCATGTACTATGTCTGCAGTCTCTGACAATCTCCTGTGCTATGTCTGCAGTCTATGACAATCTCCTGTGCTATGTCTGCAGTCTCTGACCATCTCCTGCACTATGTCTGCAGTCTCTGACCATGTCCTGTACTATGTCTGCAGTCTGACCATCTCCTGTACTATGTCTGCAGTCTATGACAATCTCCTGTACTATGTCTGCAGTCTGACCATCTCCTGTACTATGTCTGCAGTCTGACCATCTCCTGTACTATGTCAGCAGTCTGACCATCTCATGTACTATGTCTGCAGTCTATGACAATCTCCTGTACTATGTCTGCAGTCTGACCATCTCCTGTACTATGTCTGCAGTCTGACCATCTCATGTACTATGTCTGCAGTCTGACCATCTCTTGTACTATGTCTGCAGTCTGACCATCTCATGTACTATGTCTGCAGTCTCTGACAATCTCCTGTACTATGTCTGCAGTCTCTGACCATCTCCTGCACTATGTCTGCAGTCTCTGACCATCTCCTGTACTATGTCTGCAGTCTGACCATCTCCTGTACTATGTCTGCAGTCTCTGACAATCTCCTGTACTATGTCTGCAGTCTCTGACCATCTCCTGTACTATGTCTGCAGTCTATGACAATCTCCTGTACTATGTCTGCAGTCTGACCATCTCCTGTACTATGTCTGCAGTCTGTGACATTCTCCTGTACTATGTCAGCAGTCTGACCATCTCATGTACTATGTCTGCAGTCTCTGACAATCTCCTGTGCTATGTCTGCAGTCTATGACAATCTCCTGTGCTATGTCTGCAGTCTCTGACCATCTCCTTCACTATATCTGCAGTCTCTGACCATGTCCTGTACTATGTCTGCAGTCTGACCATCTCCTGTACTATGTCTGCAGTCTATGACAATCTCCTGTACTATGTCTGCAGTCTGACCATCTCCTGTACTATGTCTGCAGTCTGACCATCTCCTGTACTATGTCAGCAGTCTGACCATCTCATGTACTATGTCTGCAGTCTATGACAATCTCCTGTACTATGTCTGCAGTCTCTTACCATCTCCTGTACTATGTCTGCAGTCTATGACAATCTCCTGTACTATTTTTGCAGTCTGACCATCTCCTGTACTATGTCTGCAGTCTCTGACCATCTCCTGTACTATGTCTGCAGTCTCTGTCCATCTCCTGTACTATGTCTGCAGTCTGACCATCTCCTGTACTATGTCTGCAGTCTGACCATCTCATGTACTATGTCTGCAGTCTGACCATCTCTTGTACTATGTCTGCAGTCTGACCATCTCATGTACTATGTCTGCAGTCTCTGACAATCTCCTGTACTATGTCTGCAGTCTCTGACCATCTCCTGCACTATGTCTGCAGTCTCTGACCATCTCCTGTACTATGTCTGCAGTCTGACCATCTCCTGTACTATGTCTGCAGTCTCTGACAATCTCCTGTACTATGTCTGCAGTCTCTGACCATCTCCTGTACTATGTCTGCAGTCTATGACAATCTCCTGTACTATGTCTGCAGTCTGACCATCTCATGCACTATGTCTGCAGTTTCTGACAATCTCCTGTACTATGTCTGCAGTCTCTGATAATCTCCTTTAGTATTTTGGGGGGAGAGCCATGCGCACTTTTGCTGCAATCGTGATGCATCGTTCGTGATGCATTGCGGAATCGAATCGAATCGTGGACTTGATAAACGAAATTGCATCGAATCGTGAGACAGGTGAAGATGCGCAGCCCTAATTTTTATGGTGCAGTTTGGATGGGCTAGTTTTTAAAGGAGC
This sequence comes from Rana kukunoris, assembly GCA_029574335.1. Lineage (NCBI taxonomy): Eukaryota > Metazoa > Chordata > Amphibia > Anura > Ranidae > Rana > Rana kukunoris. Next base: position 415,119,395 of record CM056050.1, on the reverse strand, counting down.
AATTTTTGATGGGCCAATGGACTGAACTGGATTGACACACGGTTGGATCACATTTACATCTCTAGGGGCACCGTCTCCAGTCAGTAGTATTGGTGGAGGCAAGACCTCGCCGCACAATTTACCCTGAAATTGTATCTTTTCTAGTTACATTATATTTTAATACTACTGCTGCTGCCTCCATGCTGAGTAATGCTTCATGACTTCTCTGGCACAGCGGATCCCCCAACAGCCTCCGCTACAAGCTACCAGACCGGATCGTAACAGCAAGTGTAACTAAAATTATGAACTTTTTAAAAAAAAAAAAGATTTGCGGCCTTTATACTGCAACCATTATACAGCAACCATTAGCCTGTATGCAAGAGCAAATCTGCACACTCTCTCTCTCTTTCTTGCTCTCTCTCTCTATATCTAAAAATATATAGCTATTGTTGCTTTTCTTATGTTCATTTTTTAAAAGTTTAGTTTGTGTTCGTCGTGACTGTGTCTGTGTACTTTAGTTTGTCCTAGTTTTGTGTTAAATAAAATAATAGTATAAAATGATTTTTCTTATTATGAAGTTAGATGAGTTGATGTTGATGTGTTAGATGTGCAGTATGATGTGTTGAAAAACCTAAAAATCTATCTCAAAAACAAAGGAAACATCTCAAAAAAATAAAACTTTTTATTAAATGTATTACAACTCAAGGTATCCTTTGAGTCGAGTCAGGGTTTCTTCCCGTTTGGAATGAAGCTTGGCCAGTTCCTTCACAATCTCTTCATTCTGCATCATCAGATATTTCCTTTGCCGCTCATTAGCCGTTAATCGGTCCACAAGTTTTGTGTGACATTGTTGGATAGAATCCAATTCTTTTGCAGCTGTTAGGATATAAGAAAATCATTTTTTTTTCAAAGACCCTTAACAAATACATAAAATATTTCTGTTGCTTATTAATCAATCACTATCATGTCTATACACTTGTTATGTGTCTAGCACAGACCGGGAGTGCAGAATTATTAGGCAAATGAGTAATTGGACCACATCATCCTCTTTATGCATGTTGTCTTACTCCAAGCTATGTAGGCTAGAAAGCCTACTACCAAGTAGGCATATTAGGTAATGTACAACTCTGTAATGAGAAGGTGTGTGGTCTAATGACATCAACACTCTACATCAGGTGTGCATAATTATTAGTCAACTTCCTTTCCTTTGGCAAAATGGGTCAAAAGAAGGACTTGACAGTCTCTGAAAAGTTAAAAATAGAGCACTCTTAAAATTGAAAAGCTTCTGAAGCGTGATCAGCGAACAATCAAGCATTTCATCCAAAATAGTCAACAGGGTCGCAAGAAGCGTGTGGAAATACCAAGGCGCAAAATAACTGCCCACGAACTGAGGAAAGTCAAGCGTGCAGCTGCCAAGATGCCACTTGCCACCAGTTTGGCCATATTTCAGAGCTGCAACATCACTGGAGTGCCCAAAAGCACAAGGTGTGCAATACTCAGAGACATGGCCAAGGTAAGAAAGTCTGAAAGACGACCACCACTGAACAAGATACAGAAGCTGAAACGTCAATACTGGGCCAAGAAATATCTCAAGAATGATTTTTCTTAGGTTTTATGGACTGATGAAATGAGAGTGAGTCTTGATGAGCCAGATGGATGGGCCAGTGGCTGGATTGGTAAAGGGCAGAGAGCTCCAGTCCAAGTCAGACGCCAGCAAGGTGGAGGTGGAGTACTGGTTTGGGCTGGTATCATGAAAGGAGAGATTGTGGGGCATTTTCGGGTTGAGGATGGAGTCAAGCTCAACTCCCAGTCCTACTGCCAGTTTCTGGAAGACCCCTTCTTCAAGCAGTGGTACAGGAAGAAGTCTGCATCCTTCAGGAAAAACATGATTTTCATGCAGGACAATGCTCCAGCACACGCGTCCAAGTACTCCAAAGTGTGGCTGTCAAGAAAGTGTATTAAAGAAAAAAAAACTAATGACATGGCCTCCTTGTTCATCCGATCTGAACCCCATTGAGAACCTGTGGTCCATCATCAAATGTGAGATTTACAAGGAGGGAAAAGAGTACACCTCTCTGAACATTGTCTTGGAGGCTGCGGTTGCTGCTGCACGCAATGTTGATGGTGAACAGATCAAAACACTGACAGAATCTATGGATTTCAGGCTTTTGAGTGTCCTTGCAAAGAAAGGTGGCTATATTGGTCACTGATTTGTTTTTGTTTTGTTTTTGAATGTCAGAAATGTATATTTGTGAATGTTGAGATGTTATATTGGTTTCACTGTTAAAAAGAAATAATTAAAATGGGTATATATATTATTTTTTTTGGTTAAGTTGCCTAATAATTCAGCACAGTAATAGTACTCACCTGCACACACACATATCCCCCTAAAATAGCTAACACTAAAAACAAAATAAAAACGACTTCCAAAAATATTCGGCTTTGAAATGAATGAGTTTTTGGGGTTCATTGAGAACATGGTTGTTGTTCAATAATACAATGAATCCTCAAAAATACAACTTGCCTAATAATACTGCACTACCTGTATACTTCTATCATAAATACCATATTATGGTTCTGCAATCTGACGGGTGCACTTTATATGTTGTCCATTTTTATATCTACATTTTATTGTTGAAATGTTATTAATCTTTGTGCACATATTTACCTTCCTGAAGGAGGCTTAATGAACCTCCAGTTTGAGGCACCTCGACCTCTCCAGCGACCAGCATGCAGACATCTCCTATCTCGGGACTATTTGGGGGGGGGACATCCTCCACAACAGGAGCTGTGGCTGGCGATTGGGAGGTCCCTGGCTGATCCTCCTCATCCCTCTGCTCCTCTGCCTCATCCTCCTCTGGCACATCCTCCTCTTCTTCCTCCTCATCAGCGTCCTGGCGCATTTTGCGCTTGTTGCGCACAGCTTGTATCGGAGCTTCTAGAATAACACAATGTTCATATATTAGAAAAATATTTTCTAATGACGTATGCAAATTAGGTGTACTCTGCTGTATTGTATATGAATACAAATTAATTTATATAGACAGTTAACCAATGGGAAAATGTTATATTAAAGGGTCTTGTGGGCACTACAGGGGACTGAGCGTGAGCTGGTCTGCCACAATGGTAAAATGAGCTGTTTTTGTCTCCTTTGTTTTGTTCAGACGATATCATGTTAAAAAAAAAGGGCCTGATGGATCACACGGGATTACTATGATAACCCCACGCCTAACACAGGAATTGAGTGGGAATCTATATATATAAAACTCAACGTGTGTGTGTGTATGTATGTATGTATGTATGTACCAGCATCACGTCCAAACGGCGAAAGATATTTACATGAAACTTGGCACACAGGTTACTTATGTGTCAGCCACATAAACATAGTATAGGTGATTTAAGCCTTACCCTCCCCCATTTGCCATGGTCGGGGTTTTTCTTTAAATTCCCATCCCTTCAACTCTATGGGAAATACATGTCACTTCATAACAGCTGTAGATATTTCGATAACACTTGGTCACATGTTACTTACACGTCCACTTAAAGCATAGGATCGTTAATTTATCCATTAACTACCCCCATTTGTGATGGTCGTGGTTTTTGTTTAAAGTCCCATGCAAAGCAATGGGAAATGTATGTTCCCACATAACTTCTGTGTTGCTGTCTGCTGTCCCATGTCTTTTTTCAACAGTGCTATGAATACCTTGGCTGGTGGTGATATATGTTACCACAACATGGCGTCTGGGTTAACAACATCTGCCCTTACATTAATTACATATGACCTTAAATAACTGTCAACAAAGGAGCTGCGGTGGGTCAACGCGATTGCTACTGCGCTGACAAGCCATTCACCTCTGCAGCTAGGGGTTCTGATCCCGCTCTCGGCTACATGTTAATTGATTTTTTTGTTCTCAGCCCGGCCTCAGGTGGGAGTGCTATGCGAGGTAAGCCTGCGCTTAGTACGCCTACCCCCCTCCCACAAAAACCACCACACTTACACACGCACTCGAAATTGGGTTAACATGCGCGCACTCTGGCCACGCGGTCTCTAAAAAGAGAGGCGAAGGACTAACGGGGCTGTTTGAGCGGGCCAATCCTCTCACTACCTTATAGGGAGTCCCTCTGCCACGTTGGGCTTCAAAGCGGAGCAGGTAGGATGGGCTGTATGTGAGGACCCCCTCTCACACGCCATTGTCGCCAGGGGCATGGAGAAAGGTGGCATATTGCCTCTGGGGGAGGCCTGTCTACTCCCAAATCCTGCAGTCCGTCTTCTCTCTAGAGTACACGCACAAAATACACTATAGAAAAAAAAAACATAACTGTCAGCAATAACTTACCTGAGTGATATCTATCACGGAGACGCCTGACTCTGACCATATGCCGCCTTTTAAGGTCAGACCATTTTTTGACAATGGCCATGTAATGCGGTGGGCCGCCAGGATGTCCTGCTAATTTAGCAATGACAGACCGCACCACTTCTTGCTTTTCCACCTGCCTGTTCAGGAAATCATACTTGGTTTCCAGGAAAGTCTGCAAGATGAAGAACAAAGTATATTATAATACTTTTGTTTAAAGCCTTATGGATATATGACGGAAATCTATGGTATTCAACATTGGGAGCATTCTCGCCTTATTAATCAATGACAGGGTTAACATGACAGATTTTATATCTTGCCATTTTTTAGACATTTAGATGAATTAATTTAGAATAAATAATGGAGTTGATGTTATTTACAAACTAGAACTATCAGCATGCTGTGATACACCATGTAGCTCACCGTCACCAGCTGTACAACAATTATACTTTAACTAGGAGCATGGCTGGACAGTTAATGGCTGTCCAGTAATAACGGGGAGTTGTTTTGCAACAGCTGTAGGCTCCGTTTAGGAAACAGTGACGCATAAGCGAGTACCGCCCGCATATGAAAATGGTGTTCAAACAACACAAGTGAGGTATCGACGCGATCGTTAGAGCGAGAGCAATAATTCTAGCCCTAGAGCTAGTCCTTAGCTGAAAAAATGCAACCTTTTTGCAATCGAGAATTTTTAAGGGTGAAAGTTTGACGCCATGCCACGAGCGGGCACATTTTTTGAGCGTGACATGTTGGGTATCATTTTACTCGGCGTAACTTTATCTTTCACAAAATCTAAAAAAATTGGGCTAAATTTATTGTTGTGTTATTTTCCAATTCAAAAAAAGTTATTTTTTTCCAAAAAAAGAGCGCTTGTAAGACCGTTGCGCAAATACGGTATGACAAGAAATATTGCAATGATTACCATTTCATTCTCTATGGCAGGGGTCTCCAAAGTACGGCCCGCGGGCCACATCCGGCCCGCCAGGCCATTTCCTCCGGCACGCAGCTGGAGTCACTGGTCCACCAGTTAGTTGTGGAACCTGCGCTGAATATTCGTCCCTAGCAATATGCAGCGCAGGTCCCGCAATCTCTCCCGGCGTCTCACTGTGTTTGTGTTGGCTGCTGGGTCCACGGGCATCCTAGCAGCCAATGATTTGTTTTAGACCCGTTGCCACACCGCCCTGCTCCGCCTTCTGCCTCGCTGTTAACCAGTAACGAGTGTGTATTAAGGCGGGGCGGGATTCGGGAAGTGCAGCAGGTCTGAACAGCCAGTGTGTGTAATGTCTGACGCGCTGGTAAAGTACACATGCATGGAGGAGGGAGGGGGGCTGATGCGAGATGATTACTGTACACTACTGTGGAGGGTGGCTGAATGGCTCTGATATGGTACAAACATCCGGGTGCTGATAATTCTGATGGGGACACAAGTGGGAGGTGCTCTAATGGGGATACAAGTGACAAGTAGGGGGTGGTGCTCTTATGGGGACACCAGTGGGGGGGTTCTCTAATGGGGACACCAGTGGGGGGTTCTCTAATGGGGACACCAGTGGGGGGGTGCTCTTGTGGGGACACCAGTGGAGGGGGGTTTAATGGGGACAACAGTAGGGGGTGCCCTAATGGGGACACAGATGTGTCCCCAACAGTGTCCTCATACATCTGTGTCCCCAGCAGTCTCCTCATACATCTGTGCCCCCACATCAGTGTCCCCACCAGTCTCCCCACACATCTATGTCCCAAAACTTGTGTCCTCACACATGCGGGTCCCCACACTGGTGTCCCCACACATCTGTGACCCCCACCAGTCTCCTCATACATCTGTGTCCCCAGCAGTCTCCTCATTCATCTGTGTCCCCACATCGGTGTCCCCATACATCTGAGTCCCCACCAATGTGGGGGCACAGATGTATGAGGAGACTGGTGTGGCCACAGATGTGTGGGGACACCAGTGTGGGGACACAGATGTGGGGAGACAGATGTGTGGGGACACAGATGTGTGGGGACACAGATGTGTGGGGAGACTGGTGGGGACACAAATGTGTGGGGACACCAATGTGGGGACACAGATGTATGAGGATACTGGTGGGGTAACAGATGTGTGGGGACAACAGTGTGGGGACACATAATTGTGGGGACACCAGTGTGGGGGCACAGATGTATGAGGACACTGGTGGGCACACAGATGTGTGGGGACACCAGTGTGGGGTCACAGATGTGTGGGGAGATTGGTGGGGACACAGATGTGTGTGGACACCGATGTGGGGACACAGATGTATGAGGAGACTGTTGGGGTCACAGATGTGTGGGGAGACTGGTGGGGACACAGTTGTATAAGGAGACTGGTGGGAACACAGTTGTATGGGGACACCAATGTGGGGTCACAGATGTATGAGGAGACTGGTGGGGCCACAGATGTATGGGGACACCAGTCTCCTCACAAATCTGTGGCCTCAAACTTGTGTCCCCACACATCTGTGTCCCCACCAGTCTCCCCAAACATCTGTGTCCCCAACAGTCTCCTCATACATCTGTGTCCCCACATTGGTGTCCCCACACATCTGTGTCTCCACCAATCTCCCCACACATTTGTGTGCCCACCAGTCTCCCCACACATCTGTGTCCCCAACAGTCTCCTCATACATCTGTGTCCCCACATTGGTGTCCCCACACATCTGTGACCCCACCAATCTCCCCACACATCTGTGACCCCACCAATCTCCCCACACATCTGTGTCCCCACACTGGTGTCCCCACACATCTGTTTCCCCACCAATCTCCCCACACATCTGTGTCCCCACACTGGTGTCCCCACACATCTGTGTCCCCGCCAGTCTCCTCATACATCTGTGTTCCCACCAATGTGGGCACACAGATGTATGAGGAGACTGGTGGGGTCACAGATATGTGGGGACACAAATTTGAGGACATAGATGCATGAGTAGACTGGTGGGGTAACAGATGTGTGGGGACATAGATGTAGGAGGAGACTGGTGGGGACACAAGTGTGGGGACACTGATTTGTGGGGAGACTGGTGGGGACACAAATGTGTGGGGACACCAATGTGGGGACACAGATGTATGAGGAGACTGGTGGGGGTCACAGATGTGTGGGGACACCAATGTGGGGACACAGATGTGTGGGGACACCAGTGTGGTGACACAGATGTGTGGGGACCCAGATGTGTGGGGACATAAATGTATGAGGAGACTGGTGGGGGTCACAGATGTGTGGGGACACCAATGTGATGACACAGATGTATGGGGACACCAATGTGAGGACACAGATGTATGGGGACACCAATGTGGGGACACAGATGTGTGGGGACCCAGAAGTGTGGGGACATAAATGTATGAGGAGACTGGTGGGGGTCACAGATGTGTGGGGACACCAATGTGATGACACAAATGTATGGGGACACCAATGTGGGGACACAGATGTATGGGGACACAGATGTATGGGGACACCAATGTGGGAACACAGATGTATGGGGACACCAATGTGGGAACACAGATGTATGGGGACACCAATGTGGGGACACAGATGTATGAGGAGACTGGTGGGGACAAATATGTGTGAGGAGACTGGTAGGGACACCAATGTGATGACACAGATGTATGAGGAGACTGGTGGGGACAAATATGTGTGAGGAGACTGGTGGGGACACCAATGTGATGACACAGATGTATGGGGACACCAATGTGGGGACACAGATGTATGGGGACACCAATGTGGGGACACAGATGTATGAGGAGACTGGTGGGGACAAATATGTGTGAGGAGACTGGTGGGGACACCAATGTGATGACACAGATGTATGAGGAGACTGGTGGGGACAAATATGTGTGAGGAGACTGGTGGGGACACCAATGTGATGACACAGATGTATGGGGACACCAATGTGGGGACACAGATGTATGGGGAGACAGATGTATGGGGACACCAATGTGGGGCCACAGATGTATGGGGACACCAATGTGGGGCCACAGATGTATGGGGACACCAATGTGGGAACACAGATGTATGGGGACACCAATGTGGGGACACAGATGTATGGGGACACCAATGTGGGGACACAGATGTATGGGGACACAGATGTATGGGGACACCAATGTGGGGACACAGATGTATGGGGACACCAATGTGGGGACACAGATGTATGGGGACACCAATGTGGGGACACAGATGTGGGGGAGACTGGTGAGGACACGGATGTAAAACCTCATGCACGCTGGTAGTTTAACCTGCTGAATGATGCTCCAGCGTTTTATTAGACGACAGGACCATCATCCAGTTCTGCTGTCAACAGCAAGTTAAATTCTATTCTTCTACTGTGGATTTATTTACTAAAATTATTTTTCCGGCCCGCGGATATGAGTAAAATATAGAATGTGGCCCTCGAAGTAAAAAGTTTGGAGACCCCTGCTCTAGGGTGTTAGAAAAAAAAATATATATAATGTTTGGGGGTTTTAAGTAATTTTCTAGCAAAATAACAGTTTTAGTCTCGTAAACACCAAACCTGAAAAATTAGCCCGGTGTCCACAACATGTTAAATTCATTATGCTAAATAGCAAGGAAAGTGCCTAAATACACATTTACCAACCAGGGTGTCTGCAGCTGTACAGGCATGCTGGGACTTGTAGATTTGTAACACCAGGAGACAAATTGTTTGGGAAATACTAATATCTGATCTTATATATTAACTTTTAAACTAGTCTAAAATGCAGTTAAAGATAATTCAAATACTTACACAGATCAGCATATCTTCCTCACTTTTGGAGAGGTTACTCCCAACCATTTTACTATCCACCTTGGCAAATGGGCACTTGTCCAACAAAATGTGAAATGAAACTGGCAAGTGTCCAAGTTCCAGGAAGTAGTCGCACGCGCGTGTTGTTCGCGCGATTGCGCATGCGCGATCGAGAAATTCACAATGTTGTTTTTCTATAACATAATACATATATTCAATTTCAGAGTGTAACTGTCGAAATTCCGCAATCAATTTCTCATTCCCATGTTGTGAAATTTCTATAAAATATCTCGAATATTCGATTTCAGAATGAGCCAATCAGAGTGCTCCTAAAGCATGTCTCGAAATTGCGCAATAATCGCAATAAAATAGCAAGAATATTCTGAGCCAATCACAGTGCTCCATTCCGCATTTCTCGAATATTCGTAATTATTTTGTATTGTAATATATCACGAATATTCTGAGCCAATCAGAGCGCTCCTAAAGCATGTCTCGAAATTGCGCAATATTCGCAATAAAATAGCAAGAATATTCTGAGCCAATCACAGTGCTCCATTCCGCATTTCTCGAATATTCGTAATTATTTTGTATTGTAATATATCACGAATATTCTGAGCCAATCAGAGTGCTCCATTCCGCATTTCTCGAATATTCGCAATTATTTTGTATTGTAATATATCACGAATATTCTGAGCCAATCACAGTGCTCCCTCGCTCATTTCTCGAAATTTCAATCGCAATCGCAAATTCGCAAATTCGCAAATTGGCAAATTGGCAAATTCGCAAATTCGCAATGTTTTCTTTTCTAAAATATATCACGAATATTCGTATTTAGCGAATATATCACGAATATTCGACTATATATTCGAGATATATCGCGAAATCAAATATGGCATATTCTGCTCAACACTACTCTTCACCTAGAAGGACAAGAGGAGTCCCAACACTCCTACCGCTTCTACATTCAGAAGAACTATTTGATGCATGGAGATGCCTTCATTCGAATGAACGCGACTATACTTTTTTTTCAGGGAGACATGGTTCCTATTCAAGAATAGACATGTTCTTAACAGACAAGTGGCTACTACAGGACATAGATAAGACATCAATTCATGATATTACGTGGTCTGACCACGCTGCCATCTCCTTGTCGATTGTTGAAAGAGGGGTCTCTCCCTCCTCATCCATCTGGTGCTGTAACAATAGAACTATACTGAATCCACACCACCAACAATCTATTACCGAACATCTCAATAACTATTTCCAACTCAATTCAAACTCTGTAACTGATCCCAATACCTTGTGGAATGCTCACAAAGCAGTTATACGGGGTATTATCATACAAATAGGGGCAATAGAAAAAAGAAAGAGATCCAAAGAAATCCAAGATGTCCTCAGTGACCTTAAAGACACTGAGAACAGTAATAAACAATCACCATCCCCCCCCCTTGACCGCCAAATTAAAAGACCTTAGAGAAAAACTTTGGGAACTATTATCGCAACAATATGACAAACACTTGAGAAGGCTTAAACTCAATCATTATAACAATGCTAATAAGGCAGGTAAATACTTAGCAAATAGATTGAAAGTCATGCGCAATAAATCTAGAATAGCTTTTCTCACTGACCCACTCTCCCAACACAAAGTCACAAACCCCCAAAAAATTGCTGATTTATTTGCAAAATACTACGGCTCTCTATATAACCTCAAAAAAGATGCTAATGCTCCCCAACCTAGCATACATGAGATTCAATCTTTCCTTCATACACTGAAACTTCCCTCTCTAACATCCCAACAATTGAAGGATCTTAACTTACCTATCACTCCGCAGGAGATACTAAAAGTCATACACTCCCTTCCCATGGGGAAATCACCAGGTCCCGATGGTTTTTCCAACGAATATTTCAAAACATTCCATGCAGTTTTAACACCATATATGTCAACTGTCTTCAACAATTTTATATCCACCACTTCACTTCCCCAAGAAATGTTACGAGCCCACATAGTGACAATCCCAAAACCTGGCAAATCCCCAGACATTCCCGAAAATTTTAGGCCTATCTCCCTCCTTAACACTGACACCAAGATCTATGCAAAACTCTTAGCCACTAGATTAAAACATATCATCCCTACACTTGTTCGAAGCGACCAGATGGGCTTTGTGAGGGGGAGACAGGCCTCTGACGCCACCAGGCGTATTATTGATATTGTGCACCACGCTGGAAAAACTCGAACGCCTTCTCTGTTATTGTCCATTGACGCAGAGAAGGCGTTCGATCGAGTACACTGGACATACATGGAAATGGTTCTACAGAAATTTGGTTTCCAGGGTTCTATCTTATCTGCGATATTGGCCTTATACTCATGTCCCTCTGCTCGGGTGTACTCTTCTGGGTTTCTTTCAGAGTCTTTCCCTATAACAAATGGCACAAGACAAGGTTGCCCTCTATCCCCGTCAATTTTCAATCTCATAATAGAACCTCTAGCCAAAGCCATCAGGTCTAATCTAAAGATTTCCGGTTTCCAATTTGACCATGAAAATCACACCATCAGTCTTTTTGCTGATGATGTGATATTACTATTGACCAACCCTGTTGAATCTTTACTTGAAGTGCACAATGTTCTGATGTCATTTGGAAAGGTTTCATATTACAAAGTCAATTTTACAAAATCTCTTATCCTTGACTTAGGGGTACCACCTCATGTCAAGAGTTGCCTACTATCCCGATTACCCTACACTTGGAGCTCGGGCTCTATCAAATACCTTGGTATCACCCTTACGAGTAGTGTCTCTAAGCTTATCAAAGCTAATTTCCCCCCACTGATTGAAAAAATTGAAACCCAACTCAAAAGGATCTCTGAAAAGGAAGTGTCCTGGATGGGTAGAATATCTGCTTTCAAAATGCTGATTATGCCTCAAATCCTATACTTTTTTCGTGTAATTCCATTGTGTATACCATACCATTACCTTAATCGCCTCACAACATTAGGATGGAAGTATATTTGGCAGGGTAAAAGGGCACGGTGTTCACGTAACAATCTTGTGTCTCACAAAAAAGTAGGAGGAGCAGGCCTACCCGACATACATGACTATATGTGGGCAGCTCGACTTGACCAACTTAAACACTGGTTCCATGACCTAGACGCTCCACCCTGGGTGAACATAGAAAATACACTGTCACCGACGGCTAATGTGAAAATAATGTTGCTCAGTGACAAATGGTCTCCTTGGAAATTAACCTCTTTACCCCCTACCATTCAGACTTCATTGAAAGCGTGGAGACATATACTGAACCAAGACCATCAAGACTTTCATGATATTGACCTCCAATTACCATTACGACTACTTGAAGCCAAGATACCTAGATTGACTGTCTCTGACCTTGATTCACATGGGGTGACTGTTATTTCGGAACTGTACGCAAATGATACGCCCCTACTTCCTGCCACGGTTGTATCCCAATTCCATTTGCCTGCCAGATCTTTCCATACCTGTGACAGAATTGTGCGCTTCCTCCAATCGTTACCTTCCCCGACCATATCCCTTCCTAAGAGAATGTGGAAATTTTATTCCACAGCTCACCCTACCTCAAAGGGCATATCACTGTTCTACAATTTATTTCAAGATAAGATGAAATTTTCTAAGACGACTGCAATGAAAAACTGGGAAGTAGACCTTAGTACTAGATTCACGAAAGAGGATTGGTCATGTGCATTTCAGACGATTCATAAAGCTTCTCACTGTGTAAAACACTGGGAATTGTCCATTAAATTAACCAACAGGTGGTACTACACTCCTCTGAGATTGGCCACATTCTATCCTGGCACACCAGCCAACTGCTGGAGAGAATGTGGTCAAGTAGGCAATCTCATGCATGTATTCTGGTATTGTCCGCATATAAGAAGCCTGTGGAATCAGATTTTTAAACTCATTTCTTCCACCACAGGGATATTGACTCAACCTGATCCAGCGCTAGCTCTTCTCAACATACACATTGATAGATTCCCTTTCCACATGAGGACAGTAGTTACACACATTTTATTGGAAACACGTACGTCCATTCTACGAAATTGGAAATCTAAAAACACTGTGAATATTTCTGATATAATAACAGAGGTCCACAGGAATTTCACTTTTGAAAAACTTATAGCAATTAACTCCTTGACGACAAGACAGTTTGACCAGTGTTGGTCCATATGGCCCCAAAACTGATAAGGTTCTCATATATTTGTTCCATTGACTTTTCTGTTTTCAATGCATTTATTCATATTTTGTCCTGTACTAGACTATGTTTCACGTACTATTTGTATACTGTGCATTCCCCCATTACCCTGTGCTTTTACATTTCCCCTTTTTCTTTTCTGTTCCCCTTGAAAACTTCTATAATAAAAACTATTGATTGAAAAAAAAAAAAAAGAAATCTTGAAGGTGGTGCTTGGTTTTCGGGGTCTCATACGCGGCTAGGCTCCCAAAAAGTCCCACACATGTGGTATCCCCGTACTCAGGAGAAGCAGCAGAATATATTTTGGGGTGCAATTCCACATATAACCGTGGCATGTGTGAGAAATATATCATTTAGTGACAATGTTTTGTACATTTTTTTTATTTTTATTTTTTTGGTCATTATTCAATCACTTGGTGCAAAAAAAAAAAAAAAATATTCCATGGACTCAACATGCCCCTCAGCAAATAGCATGGGGTCTCTACCTTCCAAAATGGGGTCATTTGGGGGGGTTTTGTGCCATTTTGGCATTTTATGGCCTTCGAAACTGTGATAGGTAGTGAGGAGTGAAATCAAAATATTGTGCCCTTAGAAATGCTGAAGGCGGTGCTTGGTTTTCGGGGTCCCGTACGCGGCTAGGCTCCCAAAAAGTCCCAAACATGTGGTATCCCCGTACTCAGGAGAAGCAGCAGAATGTATTTTAGGGTGCAACTCCACATATAACCATGGCATGTGTGAAAAATATATCATTTAGTGACAACTTTTAGATTTTTTTTTTTATTATTATTGTTCAATCACTTTGGACAAAAAAAATATTCAATGAACTCAACATGCCTCTCAGCAGTTTCCTTGGGGTGTCTACTTTCCAAAATAGGGTCATTTGTTTGTTTTTTGTGCTATTTTGGCATTTTATGGCCTTCGAAACTGTGATAGGTAGTGAGGAGTGAAATCAAAAATTTACACCCTTAGAAAGCCTGAAGGTGGTGATTGGTTTTTGGGGTCCCGTACGCGGCTAGGCTCCCAAAAAGTCTCACACATGTGGTATCCCCATTCTCAGCAGAAGCAGCAGAATATATTTTGGGGTGTAATTCCACATATGGATTGATCGGTGGGTATGCCCACCATTAGAATACCTCCCTTCATCCACCCACTTCTAATGATGGGCATACATGCACCATTTATATATGCCGAAGCATGGGGGCATCCTCCCGCAAAATAGTTATGCCGCGTACACACGGTCGGACTTTTCTATGCCGCGTACACACGGTCGGACTTTTCTATGCCGTGTACAGATGGTCAGACTTTTCCACAGGAAAGCCTCCGTAGGAATGTCAACCGTATGTACGCGGCATTATGAGCAAAATCGCTCCTCCGCCCCTAATGCTCCCATGCTTCGGGATATATGCTCTTTTTTGAACTGTGGTGGTGAAATCACCTCCTACAGCATTGGAGTCGCGGCTTTATATATATCGTGGGAGCAAACGCTGTTGCTGTCACGCTAAATAAATCCGTGCTGCAACTGAATGGCGTACCTGCTAAGCAAACGATGGTTAACATTAAAACAAAGTAACATTACAGTATAACAGTAAGATCATACCATACCTGCAAAGCAAATACCAATAAAAAAAACATAGTAAAAAATAAAACATTTTTTAACGCAACATGTGCCTAAAATATATATATATATATATATGCCGAAGCATGGGGGCATCCTCCCGCAAAAAAGTTATGCCGCGTACACACGGTCTGACTTTTCTATGCCATGTACACATGGTCAGACTTTTCTATGCCGTGTACACATGGTCAGACATTTCCACGGGAAAGCCTCCGTAGGAATGTCAACCGTATGTACGCGGCATTAGGAGCAAAATCGCTCCTCCGCCCCTAATGCCCTCATGCTTCGGCATATATGCTCTTTTTTTAACTGTGGTGGTGAAATTACATCCTACAGCACTGGAGTCACGGCTTTATATATTGTGGGAGCAAACGCTGTTGCTGTCAAGATAAATAAGTCCACGCAACAGCTGAATGGTGTACCTGAAAACAGTAAAGTAAATTACATACCTGAAAAGCAAGCATGAAAAAACATAACAATAAAACTTTGTAGAATGGAAAACAGCAAAAAAGAGCAGAACAATAGAGAAAGAATAGAAAGGGAGAGAACAATAAAACGACAACTAATTTTTTTTTTTTTTTTATATATTTTTTGTGTTTTTTTACTTTTTCTTTGTTTTTTTTTAAACTTTTTTTTGTAACTGTAACAGTTCAACTTTTCGGTTCCAGGTTTGGGTCTCTCAAAATGCGATGGCATCTTGGGAGACCCTGTGTACATGTGCCTAGCCTGTGAAATGTTTTACCCTACGCTAATACTTCACTTGTGTGTGGAAGCGTTTAAAACATTTGCCAATACAAAGACCAGGATCGGCAGGACATCGGGGACAAAAATAACGGGTGTCACAGACACGACATCTTCTTTGGGGGGCTTTTTGGGTAGGGGTACTCTCGAGGGCATATATATAAAATGCTTCTCATACAGTCGGCTTACTGCATTTGGTAAGGGATGGTGAGGTGCAGAACCGCCTGGATACAGGAGTTCTGTGATGATATCCTTCTGGAATTGAAGGAAGGATCCATTCTGTCCTGAAGCTAAGACAAAAGCATTCAGTAGAGTCAATTGAAATAAATGTAGAGACACTTTTTTGTACCAGCGTCTCGATTTACGGACAATATGATACGGCGCCATCAACTGGTCGTTGAGGTCCACCCCTCCCATATTTTGGTTATATTCGTGGACACAGAGGGGTTTCTCCACAACACCAGTCGCCGTACTAATTTTTACTGTCGTGTCTGCGTGAAGGGTGGTAAGAACGAAAACATTCCTATTGCCCCGCCACTTCACAGCGAGCAAATTATTACATCTACAGCAGGCTCTCGCCCCCAGCCTAATACGGGCATCTACAAGCTGCTGGGGAAAGCCCTGGCGATTAGGTCGCACGGTGCCACATGCTCCAATCTGACAATCAAACAAGTGACTAAAAAGTGGCACGCTGCTGTAATATTTGTCCACATACAAGTGGTACCCCTTTCCGAATAAGGGTGACACCAAGTCCCAAACAATCTTGCCAGCACTCCCCATGTAATCTGGGCATCCTTCCGGCTCTACCTCACTATCTTTGCCCTCATAAACCCTAAAGCTCCATGTGTAGCCTGTTGCCCTGTCACAGAGCTTATAGAGCTTGAACCCGTATCTAGTAGGCTTGCTGGGAAGGAACTGCTTGAAAGACAAGCGGCCAGAAAATTTAATCAGGGACTCGTCAACACAGACAACTTGCTGGGGATTAAATAAGGCTGCATAACGTTCGTTGAAATGGTTTATGAGGGGCAAAGATTTTGTAGAGCCGGTCAAATTCAGGGTCTCCACATGGACGACAAAGTGCATTGTCGCTGAAATGCAGGAACTGCAGGATCATCTCGTATCGTTTCCTGGCCATGTGAGCAGAGAATATGGGCATTTGGTCAATTGGCGCTGTGGACCAATACATGCGCAATTGAGGAAATTTGTTCATGCCCATATTGAGGGTAAGGCCCAGAAACTTCTTAAATTCGGAAACCTCAAGAGGTTTCCATTCTTTGGCAAGGAGGGTCTGGGGATTAGCGGCGATGTAGGTACCAGCATATAAATTAGTCTGGTCCACAATAGATTTATAGAGATCTTCCGTGAAATACAGCGAATAAAAATCAAGTGGCCTAAAATTTGCTGTATCCACCTGAATACCGGTTTGGCCAGTGAATGGGGGAAGTACGGGTGCTGCAGAAGTGGTGGGGACCCAATCAGGATAGGCGAATTCTGCAGGAAGGGCACTATGGGCACGACGGGCCTGTCTTTGTCTTCTTCTTGGGGGCAGCGGGACACTACATGTGCTTGCCACCTCGTCAGCTTGAACTGCACTTATGGGACTCGCCACGTCACCACGTGATACTGCAGTGCTGGATGAACGACCAGGGTGTACTAGGCCGCTGGTGCTTGCCAATCCACCAGAAGGAATAGCGGCGCTAGTACTGGCTCTCTGCTCCATACAAGGGTCCTGTGGTTCTTGCTCCTCAACAACCTCAGAATGGGATCGGGTACGCCTAGCCTTAGCAGGGACCACCACTCCGTCGTCAGAGCTATCTGACATGGAGCCGCTGTCGTAAACAGGATCGTATTCTGAGTCCGAATCTGACAGATGCGTGACCTCCTCTTCACTATCTGACATGCTCAGAATCCTAACAGCCTCTTCACCAGTGTACATTCGCTTTGCCATTTTGGGCTCAAAATTTAGTCGTAGACTGGTGATGATTCACAGGTAAAAAAAGCACCTGGCTATAGAAACGCAAATGTAGAAAACGCTTCAAAAAAACTGTTGGCGATCGCAGGGATCAGGCCTGTCTCTACGAATGCTGCAGTTGTGTGTGTTGTGTTTTTGAAGTGACAGTGATCGATCGATACTGCACTTGGGTGGGTTGGGCTGGACAGAGGGGCAAAACGCAGGTGCTAGCGGGTATCTGGGCTGATTCCGCTAACAATGCGTTTTTGGGTACCCTAAACTGCTGGGTACACTAGTATAGATCTGATCAGATCAGGTATCAATCTGTTCAGATACTATACCACTAAGGGGGGTGTATGCTTTGCGAGTGGGTGTAAGCGCTACTGGCACTAACCTAACGCTGCCTGGGGCGACGCAGACCCTGACAGACACTAACATTCAATTGATATCACCCGCCGGGCTATCAGGGGGTTAAACCTTTATTGGGTTATATACGGCGGGTGCCCTGATGCTATAAACAGCAAACTAACTAACCAGCGTCAAACGTAACACTTATACGGTGATCACTGGTGAAAGGGTTAGCTAGGGGGCAATCAGGGGGTTAAAACCTTTATTAGGTAATATATGGGGGTACCTGACGCTTTCTAAAAACCTAAATAACTAACTGGCTAACCTGCGTCACCAGTGACACTTATATGGTGATCACTGGTGAAAGGGTTAACTCTAGGGGCAATCAGGGGTTAAAAACTTTATTTATGGGGGTACCTAACGCTATAGAACCTGGCGGTGAACCTCAAAAAAACGAACTGCTTAGTGGCAACAGTGACACTAATACAGCGATCAGAAAATCAATCGCTTAGTGACACTGGTAATAGGGGGTTAAAGGGTTAACTAGGGCGGTGATCAAGGGGTTAAACCTTTATTAGGGGGGGGGGGGTAGGGGGCTACCCTGGACCTAAAGGGGGCTAAGACTAACTGCCCTGATACTTTTTACTGTCACACTGACACTAAATGCAGTTATCAGAAATAAATGATTTTTGCATTCAGTGACACAATGTGACAGTGGACTGGGGGGGGGGGGGTGGTCGGCGGTGACTGGGGGGGGGTTAAATGTGCCTATGTGTACCTGTGTCAGTGTGATGCTTGGTGCCACTTACTGTGTGATGACTTCTCTCCTCAGTGTCGGACGAACAGACTGACACGAGGAGGGTACACATCACTTCCCTCTTCATGTGTTTACAGTTAGGACAGAAAGAGGCGGGGGGGGCGCGTGCATTGGCTGGGAGCGATCGCGAGGGGGTGGCTGAAAACGAATAGCCGCCCCCTCATCCTGGATCGCTCCCGGAGCTGAAGGAACCACCGCATGTACCGGGGGCGGTCCGACCGGACCCCCGAACCCCCTCTAGGCACCAACATGTATTACGGCTTGCCGTAGGTTAGCCTGTATTTGTGGGAGGAGTCTGGTGAGTACTTAAGGCTCCTCCCACGTCAGGTCCGGGTTGGCGCCATTTCTGGTTGATGTGCCTGTCGGTGCCATTCTGCCGACATAAATGTACATGCGGCGGTCCTTAAGAAGTTAAGTTAAACAATTGTCTATGTGTTTTTCTGGTGAAAAACATTTCAGAAAGGCAATGTGTAATTAACAAAGGACACCAACCTCCTTGAGCCGGGGGGGGGGGGGGGGGGGGGGGAATGTTGTTGTGATAACTTGATTTAAAAAAAAATATCACCTAAAAATATGAAAAAAAGGCAAAACCAAAAAAAGGAGATGTGGAGTCAAGAAAAATATTATGGAGATCTAGCTTTGAAAAAAAAAAACATTATTCATGAGATCACAAGCAAAAATTTAAAGAAGTCAGTATGTGAGAACGCTGTCTAAATACCATCAGCAAAACAACTTCTTTATTCTAGCATTAGAAAACGAAGAAAACAATGTGCTGCATTAAACGATGCAATCATTTTCAATATGTAGAATGTGCCATCTCCATAACGAATGCTAGTTTTACCAGCACGAGCGCTCCCGTCTCCTAATTTTTAACCGATGGACCTTCCCACAGATGATCATTTTTTGTCTATTGGTTTTTTAACCATCAGGTAATTTTTAAAACAGGTTCTACGTTTTTTCACGAACCCGCACATGATCGGTTCGTCTGATGAAAACGGTCTGTTTTCATCAGATGAACCGATCGCGTGTATGTGGCATTACTGTTACTATTGTCATAGTTGGTAATAGCTACAATGACATACATTTATATAAAACAATTATCCCATGTTGAAAGAGAGCGAGGATAAAAAAACTTTTATCAATCCCAAAATGCTATAGGAAAGCTTTAATTTTCTATATCAAAATTTTTAACTGTTTTAAATGTTCTCCATATAATGTTAACCCTACTCCCCTCTTTTGTTTTTATTTCACCATAGCGAAACCAAACTCAAGAATCAACAAAAAAATAAAGGTGATAAAGAAAGAAAAAGGAGAAAAATATTCAAATTTAATGCTGCCACAACCTAATAGGACCGCATAGCTATTAAACCCAGCGAGGTATTCTCCTTTTTTTTTCTCACCTGATCAGGACTGAAATCGCGAGGTATCCCTTACCGTTTGTCGCCCCAGCCATGTTCGGCCTCTCCTGGGTGGAAGTCCTTCCTGTACAGCCTCTAAATGTGCTGCATGGTTGGAGCCCTATTCTGGTGGTGCAGGCTTCCCAAAGAAAGCTTTAAACAAGCTTTGACGTAAGTGACAGCGTTTCCTTTTGCTTTCCATATGCTTTTCCTTCTTTTCTCTATGTTATAGGTGTTTGCCTATGTAGCGCCCCCTTACTTTCAGTAGGGGCGTTACGCTAAAGTTAGTGGGGAATGGGAGAGTTACGTAGCTCTCATTCACAATTTGTCAAATTTAGGCTGCTGTCATTTCCGGAACTGTCCTGTGGGTCAGTCTGCGCTCCAGGGGTGTGTTTCCACCCCTGGGCGGCAGCTGGCGCTAGAGGGGTTCTGGCGGACTCGTTTTCCTCAGCATCCAATCAGAGGGGTTGGTCCCCTTGCTAGGGCATGCTGAGGGAGCCTATATCTGGCCTGAGGGCCGTTTTTGCCTTCTGTGGGGTCCGAGTTCCAGGTGCGGCACCCACCTTCAGGGTGCGCGCATCCATGGACCCCGCAGCCGTGGCCTACCTGGCCGAAGTTGCGCACCATGCGGAGCTCTACTCTGACATAGAGAGGGATCCCAGTAGCTGCTGGGTCCCAAATCTTTTCTGAAAGGATCCCAAGCTGGGAGCTGTATGGTGGGGGATCGGCTTGAGGAGAACCCAGAGGCAGGTGATCCAATAGGGCTTGAACGAACCATCGGGGATCCAGTGACTCTAACTAAATCTATTGGGAGGACTTGCTCATTTAAATTCACGCTCATTCAAGTACTAGGCCTGTGGCAGGGGCCTGAGCCAGGCCTGTGTCAAGGGTCGGCCCGGGACACTTTACCCATTCTGACTGGAGTGGTGGCGAACTGAGTTCATCATTGCGGAGAGCAAGACTACTCCCTTCTTCTTCATATCCAAGGCCTGATACTCAAGCTCTCTCTCTCTGCTCATCAACCTTTCCTGTCCTGTACCATGTTGATGAAGGCCATGTTGGGCCTTGGAATAAAGCATTGAAGAAAACCCAACTAAAGACTGGACATTCGCTCTCTGTTTCAACTCACAAGTATCACCGCTAGACATCTGCCAGGTAACACAACACGCCGATCCCGCTTATACTAAGCGGCTCCTGAATGGGTTAGCGCTACACCATTACCAAGATGGCTGCAGCAGTGCAAGTACACTGAGCTTGAGAGGCAGGAAGTGATGTGGCCTCTGTGTTTCCTGGCTAGAGCTTTCCAGCATGGTGATCTGATCATGCTCAGGCTGATATCATTACTAATGGAAAATGTGAGTTCTAAATGCAAAGCGGATTCATTCAGACAGTGTAAAGGAGAGGATAATAAGCAGCTGTTTACACATCTGGACTCAGGAGCACCTGTGTGTCCCCCATAAATAACCTGTTCATTAGGGTCTCAGACAAAGGATACTTTTGGGGTGCCTCCATGTGTGTCACTTTGCCAAGAAGCGTCAGTATTCCAGCTTGAGGTAACTCAGAAAAACAAAAGTGATGTTTTTGGGAATGAGCCCAAACAGACAATTGTACCCCACTTCCAAGCAATGTTTTCTATTTCTGCCCTCCAATATCTGTGTGCAAGTATACCTTTTTTTCATTTGATTAGGGGAAAGAAGAGGACATAATTCAGAGGAAACAAGGAAGCACAGACATGAAAAACACCACCAACCTCAGCATGTGGAGGAGGTGGATGTGGTGGAGGTGTGGAAGAAGGAGGTGTGGAAGGAGGAGGTGTGGGAAAAGGAGGTGTGAAAGGAGGAGGTGTGAAAGGAGGAGGTGTGGAAGAAGGAGGTGTGGAAGAAGGTGTGGAAGAAGGAGGTGTGGAAGAAGGGGAGGTGGAAGAAGGGGAGGTGGAAGAAGGAGGTGTGGAAGAAGGGGAGGTGGAGATTATCAGCACAACAGGTCAGTGTCTGTCACCACAGCTTAACACGGAAGAAGAGATGTAGGTAGGCCTGCACATTTCTAATAAACCCTTTTTGTTTTTTTTAGGGGATGAACATGGTGGTATCACATCATCTACTAGGACACCTTTCTCCAGTTCTAGTGCCCAAATCGTGATACGAGAAATAATGGAATGCAGTAGTGAAATGGACATTATGAGGAATAGGATGAATGCCATTGAACAAACATATTAAAACATCCTTGACATGATTGGCCGTATAGTAGACTGACCCCCCCCCCCTCCCTAAACATTTTTCTATGTTGTGTTTTGCGCTCAAATTTGCACAGGATAATCCACAAGCCAAAATTGGAAGATGCACACATGGGCTGGCACAAAGGTATATAAATTAAATACACAACACAAGATATAATCCAACACTTGTTTATTTATTTGGAATTTATATGGCCACGGCGTTATCCATAAGGGGGTTCAAATTTATTAAAATAAAATAAATAATTAAATAAATAAGCCATCTTAGCTAAATATGTATTTAATAAGGAATTAACTGGTGTCCATCCAGCCAAAGCTGGACGACTACTCCCCCGCTTGGACAACAGCATGACTTCCGGGAGATAAAAGGGGGCGGGAGGGTGGGCGCTGCTCAGCTGACTGGAGCGGTCTGAATAAGCCCGCCGTGCCTGAATCCTATTATAACCTCCTACAGGGCGGGATGTTCAGCTGTCCGTCCGACCAATCAGCAGCTCTTCCTCCTCAGCCAATCCCCTGGCTGTTGCTGCCCAGGGACGGTGCGGATATGCAAGACAAAGTAACACAGCAGGAGAACTGCATGCTCTCCCTTTGAGCCAGCCCATGTTGGTCCAGCTTAATGCTGTGACCTGTCATGGGCTGGCACAAATGTATATAAATTAAATACACAACACAAGATATAATCCAAAACTTGTTTATTTATTTGGAATTTATATGGCCACGGTGTTATCCATAAGGGGGTTCAAATGTATTAAAATAAAATAAATAATTAAATAAATAAGCCATTTTGGCTAAATATGTATTTAATAAGGAATTAACTGGTGTCCATCCAGCCAAAGCTAGACGACTACTCCCCACCGGCTGAAACCAGCAGAGCAGCAGCTGGTTGAGGCCCCCCAACACCGTGGCTGATTCAATCAGGCTTTGGAGGCCCATATTGAAGATGTCGAGGCCTATTGGCGACAAATGAACCTTATTACGAAACAAGCCTGGAATAAATCCCTCTAATTCCGAGTGGCGGAATGACACACCGCCAGTCGCCATCAGAAAGCTATGAATGGTCCTGTTGAATCTCGCCCGAATCCCGTCCAGATAGAACAAACCACCCGGAGGAGACCACAGCAACCTAGGGATCATCTCCGAAAATGACAAAACAGAGAAAGGAAACATCAGCCTTATCGCATTAAGATCTCTTTTTATCTCGCACAGCAGGTCCCAAGTACCAAATTTGCAGAGGTCATTAGCTCCGGCATGTAAAACTAAAATTTGAGGGGGAGGCCAAATGCTGGCCAAGTAAATTAAATGTTCTATAATCTCCCGCCAACAAAGGCCCCTAACACCGGACCATAAAACTAAAATGAGTTAGACGTGATCTGAAAGAGAAGAATTACAAGATTAAAAGATCTGGACAGACATATAACCTGTATCTAGTACTATCCCAACGACCTAACTTCTTCAGCTTCAGAAAATCGAAAACCAGACAAATTCAAGTGTTTCAGGCAAGAAGACAACACAGCTGAAAATTGGAACCTAGTTAAAGGGGACAAATCCTTGTGAACAAAAAAGGGGGGGGCAGCAGAAGAAGGCCTAACGAGCATATACTCACCAACCAGCCGAACCAGGACTAAGGATATATTTGCAGAGGCTGGACAGAGAGAACCACCGCCCTTTCCCAATTGGAAAGGACTTGGACCTACAGAGGAAAATATGCAGACAACCTTCTTTGATAACAACGTGATCTGACCTGAGGAAAGGCCGGGAGCTCTTGTTTGCGGCCGTAAATTCCCCAATCCTGAGGGCTCCAAAGAAAGCGACGAAAACAGATTAGAAAAGCAGGGACTCAAACTCTGAGGCCTCGTACACACGAGGGGATATGTCTGCTGAAAACGGTCCGATGGACCGTTTCAGCAGACATCTCCGCTCGTGTGTATGGGCTAGCGGACAGATTTCTCCACCCGACAGATTTCAAAGCATGCTTTGAAATCTATCCGGTGGAATCTGTCCGCCCGACATGTCTGCTGGTTAGTACACTTACCAGCAGACATGTCGTCCCCCACCGCCGCCGCGCCGCCGCCGAATGGATTCGGCGCATGCGCGGAAGTGTTTAACTTCCTGGTGCGGTGACGTGGCGGTGACGTGGCGGCATCAACGTCACCGCCGCGTCACCGCGCCGTCCGGCGGTGGGGAATTTGATCCGATGGTGTGTACACGCCATCGGATCAAACTCCCGATCGGACATATCCGATGGAAATGGTCCGCGGACCGTTTTCATCGGATATGTCCGATCGTGTGTACGAGGCCTGAAGAACATACCTCATTAAGAGACCCAAGGAGATCAGACAGCAAAGAGACTGAAACGGGGCGCCTATTATCGATGGCAGGTTTGGACCTCTTAAAACCTATGAGCACCTGTATCATCTGGAAAAAGGAGGTTAGAGATGGGAGACCTGCAAATTTAAGGAAGAAAGAAACCCCAGCTAGAATCTTGCTTACTGAAGCTGGACTAAGGCGTAACTGGATAAGAGAAGATAAAAAAGGTTAGCGCCACATAGGAACTGACATCCAGAGGATCTGCACCAAGATTATGACAAAAGGAACACCAACTTGACCATGAGCCTTTGTAATCTAACCAGGTCTTACTTGATACCGAGTTCCTGAGGTTACAGAGTATCAAACCCATATCAAGCCCCAGAGGAAATCTGGGCAAGGGGTTCCATGTTGATCCGCAGCTGGAGCCAGCTTCAGAAAAACTCTTGAACTGCAAAGGAGATAAAGCGTCGGCAGTGTTATTATGAATGCCTGCAATATGTTCCGCTTTAAGCCAAATATTACAACGCATGCACTGCAACCAAAAAACGCAACAATTTAAATACTGGTTCAGACTTAAAAGACAATGAGTTCACAGCAAAGAAAACCCCTTTATTATCAGTGTGCACGAGTATACTTTTGTTCACAAAGAAATCCTTCCAAATTACCACTGCCACTATAACCGGGAATAATTCCAAGAGGACCAAATTCTGTAGAATTTCCTCTTGCAACCACTCATCCGGCCACTTGTCTGCACACCAATGCCCATTCAGAAAGGCACCGAAACCCTCTGAACCGGCAGCGACTGTGAAAAATTCCAATTGACTGCTAGTCCAAAAGTCCTGTTCAAACTGTGGAACCATTGAAATTGCTTAAAAAAGGAATCCCCTATCTTGATATCTTCCTTAATCCCCTTCGACAGCCGGATATGAGCACGTGGATTGCTAACACCTCTAATGGACAGAGAAAACCTGCGCGAGAATACTCTTGCCATGGGAATAACTCTAGCTGCAAAGGCGAAAAGCCCCAGGAGAGACTGGGCTTCTTTCAAAAGGACTTTCTTCCTAGCCAGAAATGAAGAGATCAAAATTCTCATCTTCTGTAATTTCTGCACTGGAAGCCTGAATTCCATATGCACAGAATCGATCACTATGCCCAGGAATTCTATGGATGTTGAAGGAAAGCAAGTTTTTCATGTGCCAGAGGCACACCAAATTCCTTGCAAATTCCACAAAATGCCTGCAGGGCCTGCAGGCACTCATCGGATCCTTTAGATCCAATAAATAAAAAGTTGTCCAAATAATGGAGGGATACCCCATGAGAAAAATACTATACAAAACTAACATGCAAAAAAGTGGAAAAACTTTGCAATAGAAACACGACAAAAGAAAACCCCATGGGCATACACTTGTCAAAGAAAAATTTACCTTGAAAATGGAAGCTTCAAGAATTGAAGCTTTGAGGATGTACTGGAAGAAGGCGAAAAGTTTGGCTTTTGCCAGTAAGGACCCATGATCCATTTGTCGTAACATGACTAAGGCTTCACCAAGGCTTCAAAAGATGCGTAACATACTGGTGCCAGTACATCCGCCACTTCATCATTCAGGGAAGAGTCCGGGGGATACGAGAGATGGTGGATCATCCTATAAGAACCAACTTATTTTAGGGACTATCCCTAATGGGGACAAGCGAAAATTTGCAAATGGGGGGCACAGAGAATAGGCCCGCGATCCAGCCATCACTTCACTGAAACCCTCAATTAAGAGAGGAAATTACTGGAAAGAGGTTGCGGATGACTTGCGAAAACACCTGCAAGCTGGGTGTGCCCCATTGCAATATGAGCACTCGTGCTTATACCTGCAACTCGTGAGGTACTTGCACTGGCCTTCATTAAAGGCGAAGCAAAAGCCTTTCCGCGGAGCATTCTGAGCAACGGCTATGGGCCTGGCCGTGAACTGAGGTTTTGCTGGCAACATGAGGTTGAGCCATAACCCCCGTCCTTAAACCCCCAATGTAATGAGGGGTGGACTGCCAGCTTCTGACGGAAATTTTCATCGTACGTAAACCATTCTGACCCACCAAAATGGCAGAATGGTTCAGCAATTATGTCTACGTGCTGGAAGAGACCAGAGCACTTACCAGGAAAGCGTTCACCCATTACTTAAGCGTATATGCAGAACGCTTGTAGCCAGTTCGGGAACGTTTTTGGAATAGCCCGCCTTCTATCCTCTTCTGCTCTATCACCGGGCTGCCTATCAGATTTTGCCAAAAAATTCTTTAGAAGCAGGCAGCAATGACAATTAAACGAGAAACTCGCCCCTCCAGATTTTTTTCTTTCACTGCTTTAGGCAGGTGAAAGCCTAGCGGAGATAGCGCACACCGCAGGGGTTCCTTAAGAGAAGATTCCCCAACTGTCACTGCTGATGGCCTGATAGGCACCACAGGGTTAACCAAATTTGAGGGCTGACACCTTTAAATGGGATAATTTTCTTGGTGTCCTGCTTAGCAGAGGTACACAAATCCTGCCGAACAGTACCAACATCATCCATGTACTGCATGTCATAATTATCTCTTGACTCACTGTCAATAACCCCCGTCCGCATGCAATCTATAAACAGCACCAGACACCTGTGCCCTCTGACATTCCTGTACTGCATTACCTTGCAGCTGAATACTTTGTTCAGCACCAATAACTTGTGCCCCTGAACAATTCTCCATTATATTCTATAACCGTGCAGTATTGCTAGCACCAGACACCTGTGCACTCTGTGTAAAATCATCAGCACCACTAGCATGTGCCCCTTTAAATTGTTGTAAAACAACAGACAATGAGTTAATAAGCATTGAAAATTGAGAAAAAACAGGAGACATACCTTTCTCCTCCTCATGTACCAATATTGACTGCTCACTCACCTCCATCGCTGGGGGGGGGGGAGTAGCGCTGCACCCCCGTTCCCGAGATGCACACTTTGTCACAGACCTGGTATTCTTCTCAGCTGAGGAGAAACAGCTGCACTTTGTGCTTTTGTTTTCCTTCCAGGCTGCTTCTTGGGACCGCCTCCAGCCTTAGCAGAGCCCTTCCTTGGCACAGGGGGAGTGAACGCAGGAATAGCTGAATCACTCTCCTCCCTCAGGCACTGACTCAGCCATTCCTCTCCTCCCTTGCTCTCTGTTTTAGCAGTGCCTCACAGTCGCTGGGCAAATGGCGCTTCATGACAGAGGTCTGCGCTGCTCAGCTGACTGGAGCGGTCTGAATAAGCCCGCTGTGCCTGGATCCTATTATAACCTCCTACAGGGCGGGATGTTCAGCTGTCTGTCCGACCAATCAGCAGCTCTTCCTCCTCAGCCAATCCCATGGCTGTTGCTGCCCAGGGACGGTGCGGACCTGCAAGACAAAGTAACACAGCAGGAGAACTGCATGCTCTCCCTTTGAGCCAGCCCATGTTGGTCCAGCTTAATGCTGTGACCTGTCAGTCTGTCAACATGTGCTATCTGCCATCACAGGATATCTATGTCTGTGCTTTGTGGGAGTAACCCCTTCCTCACTACTCAAGTAGGTGAGAGGAAGGATTTGCACCCCCAAAACACATCCATTGATCCCCCATGATGGCAGATAGCACATGTTGACATTTGGCATGGGTCATGATACAAATCCCCATTTTGCCACTCAAAATGTGTTTATCTTCAAATTTTGGCTTGTTAACATCACCCCATCACCCCATGTGATATCATCCCATCACATGTGTTTGTAATAAGGTTGAACTTTTAAGTTCCATTGTTTGTAGACATTTGCTTGTTTGAAAAAAACCTGGTTTCAGGCCAAAAAAAAAAAAAAAAAAAATGTTAACAGAAAATTTAAAAAATCTCTCAAGTTGTGCACAGAATAAAAAAGCTCAACAAAAAAAAATGCTCAAAATCAGTTTCGACATTTAAAAAGTGAGTGATTACTGTGACAATTGTGGTTATTTACTAAAACAGAGAAATACATTTGGCACTACAAGTGCACTAGTTGAAGAACCAGGTAGACAGATAACAGAAACCCAAGCAAGAATGACAAAACTGTAATTTCAAAGATCAATTTTTTTTTATTAGAAATATGGTCTGGCATAGCATCGCCCCCCCCTACCCGCGAAGTACTCAACATATTTGTCGCGTGCATCACGACAAATTTGTGCAGAATGCAACAGGCAAACACCACAATGTTAAGTTTATATTCCGCCATGTGGATGGCTGTCTGGAAAAGGCGGAACCGGCTGACCATTATCCCGAAGGCATTCTCGACAACCCTCCGGGCTCTGGCCAGCCGCAAATTAAAAACCCTCCTCTCTGGGGTGAGGGTCCTTTTGGGAAACGGCCTCATGAGGTGTGGTCCAAGCCCGAAAGCTTCATCTGTGACAAACACGAAAGGGAGTCCCTCCACATTGTCTTCAAGCCGTGGCAGTGCCAGGTCACCAGTCTGTAGACGCTGGGCGAACTCCGTTTGCGTGAACACTCCGCCGTCGGACATCCGGACGTTCTTTCCCACGTCCACATACAAAAACTCGTACTGTGCCGACACCACCGCCATCAACACAATACTATTAAAACCTTTATAGTTGTAATAGTACAACCCCGATCGAGGTGATGGCACTATGTGGACGTGTTTCCCGTCTATTGCCTCTCCACAGTTTGGGAAGTCCCAATGCTTGACAAATTGGGAAGCCACAGTCAGCCATTCCTGTGGCGTGAAAGGAAACTGTGGAGTCAAACAAAAAAAAAATGTACTTAGACCCACTTTTTAGACTACTCATCCCTCTGATGGGCCATTAAACATTTTAAGGGGGGGGGGGGGGGTTCTAGCTGAGTTTAGACCCAGAAAAAAAACCTCTAGCACTCTGCCTAAATTGAATGATAAAAAATACATTGGGACACATTTTAAAGGGGAGGGGTTCTAGCTGAGTTTAGGCCCAGAAAAAAAAAAACTCTAGCACTCTGCCTAAATTGAATGAGAAAAAATACATTGGGACACATTTTAAGGGGGGGGGGTGGGGGCAGAACTACAATGGCAGACAAAAATCAGGTTTGAAATAGACTAGGATAGGTGTGTTTGGGCCTAGGATAGCATGCTGGACCGGTTAGTGAAGGGAAAGATGCATGTATACCAAAAAAGGACCATTCAAAGCTTACAACATGCATGGGGGACGAAGGGGACATTCACAGCATATTACAATCATGGTAATTAGGGAATAATGCTAGAAATACAAGACATTAGCATACATTAAAGACATAGATTGTGATTAGGGTTGAGCGAACCCGAACTGTAAAGTTTGGGTTTGTACCGAATTTTGTTTTTTTTTGGACCCGAACCCGAAAAATTTACTGAAAATTCGGGTTCGGAGTTTGGCTATGTAACGGCGCGCTGCACGGCAGCCACTCGCCGTTTGTTTTACTTGTGTGACCTAGGAGCCATCACAGCTATGCCTACTAATGGCATGGCTGTGATTGGCCAGTGCAGCATGTGACCGAGCATGTGACCCAACCTCTATATAAGCTAGAGGCACACAGCACAGCTTGTTACTCTGCTTTAGCTAGGGTAGGTAAAGGCTGCTGCTGATCTCAGGGACAGATTTAGATAGGATTGTGCTGTTTCAGAAATCAAATTACAATACTCAGCGATCTACATAGCATTAGGTACTGTAGGGAAAGGTTCCTGATGTTCTTACAGGGAGAGAATTAGATAGGTGTCAGTCCTACTTCACAAACCTAATTGCAGCTGCATTGCAATTAGGTTTGTGACATACTCTGCCTATTGCAGCAGCATTGCATATGTGACATACTCTGCCTATTGCAGCAGCATTGCATATGTGACATACTCTGCCTATTGCAGCAGCATTGCATATGTAACATACTCTGCTTATTGTAGCAGCATTGCATATGTGACATTCTCTGCCTATTGCAACAGCATTGCATATGTGACATACTCTGCCTATTGCAGCAGAATTGCATATGTGACATACTCTGCCTATTGCAGCAGCATTGCATATGTGACATACAGTACCTGCCGCCGAGAATGTATTTTTAGCACGACAGCATCGTGCTGATTCTCAGCGACGGGGTGCCGACATCTCGCACTCGCTGGAATAGTATGAGCACATTCCAGCTAACGCGTCATAGAAGCGGCAGGGATCCGACTTAAATTCCTGCCAATTCTACATGCGGCGTTTGGTATGAATCCTGAGGGGGAACTCCCTGCCGGATTTTTAAATACAAATCCGACATTGGGGTCCCCCCGCAGGAGCATACCAGGCACTTAGGTCTGGTATGGGTTGTAAGGAGACCCCCCCTACGCCGAATAAACGGCGTGGGGGTCCCCCCACAATCCATACCAGACCCGTATCCAAAGCACGCCGCCCGGCCGGTCAGGAAAGGGGTGGAGATGAGCGAGCGACCCCCCCTCCTGAGCCATATTAGGCCGCATGCCCTCAACATGGGGGGGTCAGGTGCTCTGGGGCAGGGGGGCGCACTGCAGCCCCCCCACCCCAGAGCACTCTGTCCCCATGTTAATGAGGACACGGCCTCTTCCCGACAACCCTGGCCATTGGTTGTCGGGGTATGCGGGTGGGAGTCTTGCCTGCATATCTGTACGTGTGAGATACACACTTTACATACTGTTTTCTATTGTGCTATTCAAAAAAACAATGATTTTGGGCAAATATATATATTTTTTTTGGTGCGTTTCCTGCATCTCTGTAAATGTGAGATAAACACCTTAGCTAGTGTTGTTCTATTGTTGTATTCAAATAACACCCTTTTAGGGCAAGATCCTACATTTAAGAAATATGAGGAGAGCGTCAAATAAGGGACGTGGCCGCGGTCACGGTGCTGCTCGTGGAGCTCCTGTTGCAGGGAGAGGACGTGGTTGATCTGTGCCAGCTACACGCACAAGTGAAACACCTTTCTCAGGTGCGAGTAGGCGACAGAGCCTGCAGCGGTATTTGGTCGGGCCTAATTCGGCTATACGAATGTTGAGGCCAGGAGCAGAACAGGCGATAGTGAATTGGGTTGCTGACAGTGCCTCCAGTTCCTTCACATTGTTTCCCAACCAGTCTTGTGCTGAAAGATCAGAGTTGGCACCTGCAGCCGATGCCCATCAGTCTTTCACCTCACCCCCTTGCAAATCAGCCAAGCAGTCTGAGCCCCAAATAATGCAGCAGTCTCTTCTGATTTTTGAGGAGTCTGTTAGCATGTGTTCCCAGGGCCATCCACCTAGCCCAGCCCCAGAAGTGGAAGAGATTGATTGCACCTATGCCCAACCACTTTTATTTCAAGATAAGTACATGGGGGGACCATCACAGCACGTCTCAAAAGCTGCTGCTTTTGCAATTGTGCAGACCGACAAGGAGGGCAGTGGTAAAGACTGGGTGGAAGATGATGTGGAGGACGATGAGGTCCTCGACCCCACATGGAATCAACCTCATGCAGGTGACCCATGTAGTTCAGAGGAAGAGGTGGTGGTCGCACAGAGCCACCAGTACAGCAGAGGGAGCAGGGTGCCAAAGCGGAGCGTCCATCCCCTAGACAGTACGCCTGCTACTGGCCAACGCAGCAAGGGACCGAGCACACCAAAGCCAGGTCCAAGGAGTTCTCTAGCATTTCAAAATTTCTGGCCTTTGAAATGCTGTCATTCCGTCTGGTGGAGACGCAGAGTTTTAAAAGCCTTATGGCATTGGCTGTCCCACAGTACCTTGTTCCCAGCCGCCACTACTTTTCCAGGCGAGCCATCCCTTCCCCGCACAACCAAGTGGGGGACAAAATCAGGTGTGCACTGTGCAACGTCATCTGTGCCAAGGTCCACCTAACTACGTATACGTGGACCAGTAAGCATGGTCAGGGATGTTATATCTCCCTAACAGCGCACTGTCCTTCCACCACCGAGGATTGCAGGGCGCTTCAGTTTACCTCCTGTTGCTAACTCATCCTACTCCGCTTCCTCATCCTCTATCGCCTCCTCCTCCGGTCAGCATAACACATTCACCACCAACTTCAGCACAGCCATGGGTAAACGCCAGCAGGCAGTTTTAAAACTTTCCTGTTTGGTGGAAAAAACCCACACCGCGCAAGAGTTGTGGAGGGACATGGAACAACAGACCGATGAGTGGTTGGCGTCAGTGAACCTCAAGCCGGGCCTTGTGGTGTGCAATAACGGGCAAAATCTCGTAGCAGCTCTGGGCCTAGCCGGTTTGACGCACATCCCTTGCCTGGCGCATGTGCTGAATTTAGTGGTGCAGAGGTTGCTTAAAACTTACCCCGATATGCCACAACTGCTGCAGAAAGTGCGGGCCGTCTGTGCGCACTTTCGGCGTTCTCACCCTGCTGCTGCTCACCTGGCAGCGCTGCAGCGTAACTTTGGCTTTCCCGCTCACCGCCTCATATGTGACGTGCCCACAAGGTGGAACTCCACCTTGCACATGCTGGCCAGACTGTGCAAGCAGCAGCAGGCGATAGTGGAGTTTCAGCTGCAGCACGCACACGCGTGAGTCGCTCTGCGGAACAGGACCACTTCACCACCAATAACTAGGCCTCCATGCGAGACCTGTGTGCCTTGTTGCCCTGTTTTGAGTACTCCACCAACATGGCCAGTGCCGATGACGCATTCTCAGCGTGACTATCCTAGTTCTATGCCTCCTTGAAAAAACGCTTCGGGCGATGATGGAAGAGGATGTGGCACAGAAGGAAGAGGAGGAGGAGGAGGACGAGGAATCGGGATAATTTCCAAGGCTTTCAGGGCAGTCATTCACAAGTGGATCCGAGGGTGGGTTCCTGCACCAACAAAGGCCAGGTACACAATTGTCCAGCAAGGGCACAGTTCTGGAGGATGAGGAGGTGGAGGATGAGGAGGAGGAGATGGAGAAGGAACCATGTTCACAGCAGGGTGGCACCCAGACCAGCTCATAGTCATTACTGGTGCATGGCTGGGGGAATACAGAGGACACAGATGATACACCTCCCACATAGGACAGCTTTTCCTTGCCTCTGGGCAGCCTGGCACACATGAGTAATTACATGCTGCAGTGTCTCCGCAAAGTCCGCCGTGTTTCGCACATTTTAACAGGTGCTGATTACTCGGTGGCCACGCTGCTGGATCCCCGTTACAAGGACAATGTACCGTGCTTAATTCCCTCACTGGAGCGTGATTGCAAGATGCGCGAGTACAAGCGCACGCTGGTAGATGCGCTGCTGGTGGAATTCCCACATGATAGCGGGGGCACAGTGGAAGCACAAGGCGAAGGCAGAGGAGGAGGAAGGGGTCACCAGCGCAGCCGGGGCACCGCCAGCACCTCAGAAGGCAGGGTTAGCATGGCCGAAATGTGGAAAAGCTTTGTCAGCACGCCACAACAACCAGCACCACCAGCTGATATGGAACGTTTTAGCAGGAGGCAGCATTTCAGCAACATGGTGGAGCAGTATGTGTGCACATGCCTACACATACTGAATGACGAGTCTGCCCCCTTAAACTTCTGAGTCTCCAAATTGGGCACATGGCCTGAGCTTGCCCTTTATGCCTTGAAGGTGCTGGCCAGTATTATATGAATGTTTATTTTGCACGGCAGGGGGTGTTATCACAGACAAGCGCAGCCGCCTGTCCAGAGCCAATGCGGACAAGCTCACGTTTATTAAAATGAACCAGGCATGGATCCCACAGGACTTGTCCGTACCTTGTGCAGAATAGACACCGGGCCGGCCTTACCCAGCCATTCTTTTTTTTCTGATCTTTCTAGGGTTGCCACCTCATCCCTTTAAAAGCAAAAACATATTAATTACACAAGTTCTCTGGCTGATTAAGGTGCTGGTAATTAAACTCACTTGGTGCCTTATCGACATTAAATTAGCCCCAGAACCTGTGTAATTACTATGTGTTCGATTTTAAAGGGATGAGGTGGCAGCCCTAGATCTTTCTCACTCTTTTGGGGTGTACCCTAATTTAAAAAATAAATCAATTAAAAACCAAAACCTGCTGTGTTGGCTACCTTGTCCTCCTCCATCGCCACTTCCACCTACACCGCCACATCCACCGCCACCTCAACCTCATAATTCATATGGACCTTGTCCTCCTAGGTCAAGATTATTATTTTATCCGCTCGTGTGTAGGGGCAAACGGACCGTTTTGGCCGTATTCCTCCGCCAGATAGCTGCCCGTCAGATATGTCCGCTGGTTAGTACGGCAAACCAGCGGACATATCTGCCCGCACATGCGTCGTATCCTGTGAATGGATCCGACGCATGCGCGCGGAAGTGTTTACTTCCTGGTGCGGTGACGTGGCGGTCACGTGGCGGTCACGTGGCGGCGTCAACGTCACCGCGGCGTCACCGCGCTGTCCGCCGGTGGGGAATTTGATCCGATGGTGTGTACAGCCATCGGATCAAAGCAATCCGGCGGACAGATCCGATGTCCCATCGGATATATTACCTTGTGTGTACAAAGACCCTAACCCTCAACCTCCCACTCCATATGGACCTTGTCCTCCTAGGTCAACATTTTCTTTTTTTTATGTTATTTTAAGTTATTTCCCTATCCATATTTGATTGCAGAGTACTTGCCATGCTCGTACCAACATTTTACTGCCATTTGCAGCCCTCTAGCCCTTTCCCTTAGTTTTTTAGAGACATTTTAGTAGTCAAAAATGTGGGTCCCCATTGACTTCAATGGGGTTCAGGTTTGGTTTCGGGTCAAGTTCGGGTCCCGAACCCGGACTTTTTTCTGAAGTTCGGCCGAACCTGCCGAATCCGAACATCCAGGTGTCCGCTTAACTCTATTTGTTATGTGAATGGAGAAAACTTACCTTAATATAGTCCTCTTGCATCACTTGAATGATGGCAGAACACGTCTCAGGTATGATGATCCCAAGCGCCTTTTGAGAACTTGAGGTCCTGCAGGCTCCTCCCAGTCACTAGGTACCGCAACGTGGCATTAAGCCTCTGCTCGGCGGTGATGTCTTGGCGCATCACAGTGTCCTGCCTCGTTATAAAGGGGAACAGGGTTCCCCTGCCTCGTTATAAAGGGTTATTCTCCTGGATTTCCCTAAGCAGAGGCATATGAGAGAATTGGTCACGCAGGTGCAACCAATTCTTGGCCCATGAACTCCTCCTCACCCTGTTCACGGCCACAGACCTAGAAACAGTATGAACTGCAGAAGACAGCCCATAAGCAGCACGAAATTGAGCATGAGAACGCGCCTCCAACATGGCTTCAAACTGGTTGGCTGGTCAGAACTCACTTAAAACAGAAAGCACCCCAAATACAGCAAGACCTGTAAAGAACCCACTGAAAAACAGATACGAGCGGACAGGAACACGCTGCAAAACAGATACGACCTGACTGCAAGCACTGAATGACGAATACGAACAAACCCACAAGAACAAACTGAACCCGAGAATACGATCTGCAAAGCACGGAGACTGAAAAGCGCGAATCGGCTCTAACCAAACTTTTACTAACACGCGGTAACATGGAATCAGCAAAAGCATCCCCAAGGGTGGCGCCAAAAGCTTTGGCCTTCCCCTTTATAGTGCCGTCGTAAGTGGTTTACGTGTCCGAGTTCTGACACGACCGGTTATTTAACCGATGGTGTGTGGGCGCGACGGACCATCAGTCAGCTTCATCGGTTAACCGATGAAAACGGTCCATCAGACTGTTCTCATCAGATGGACTAATCGTGTGTACGCGGCATCATACTTCTGGTAGGTCAGTGTCCATGTTGTGGGACTATTTGTGCACAGCTAGTAAGTATTTTGTGGCTGCAATTATGACCTGCGGGTTTTTAATGTTTGCCTGCCATTAAAGTCAATGGGGCCTGCCGCAAACTTGCGGTTCGCGAACATTTGCGGTTAGCGTTCACGAACTGCCACGTCAGATGTTCGTCCATCACTCGTGGTGAGCACAGCGTGA
Source organism: Rana kukunoris (assembly GCA_029574335.1). Lineage (NCBI taxonomy): Eukaryota > Metazoa > Chordata > Amphibia > Anura > Ranidae > Rana > Rana kukunoris. The sequence goes on along the minus strand of CM056050.1, from coordinate 415,082,760 downwards.
TCTAATCCTGCCTCTGACTGATCTATCACAAGTAAATCGTCTAGATAGGCTGTTATCGCTATGCCCTGTGCCCTCAGATTTGCCAATAGAGTAGCAATTCTTCCTTCTACATTTTCCAGGGCTGCAGTCAAAGTGTCCTCAGTGACATATGCAGGCCCAGGTGCCACCGGAGAAGTTGTTACTCCTGATAGTGGCAATGGCTCCTCCTGTATAGGTACGTCCAAATTTAGAGGAGAGAAAGGTACCGAGCAGGCACGGCTAGAGCCCCCTGTCTCAGGTGGCAGTGCTTTCTTGTGTTTCTTAGTCCCTAAATTCCTTCTAAGGGAAGACATATTATCAAGCAACAAGCCGAGGTACCACAAAGCATGGTAAACACACAGGGCCAGATTCTCAAAAGAGATACGACGGTGTATCTCAAGAAACACCATTGTATCTCTGTTTTTTTGTCCGGGTATCTATGCGTGTGATTCCTAGAATCACTTACGCATAGATACGACGTAGATCCGACAGGTGTAAGACACTTACACCGTTGGATCTTAGATGTAATTCCTTCGCTGGCCGCTAGGTGGCCTTTACGTTGATTTCTCATTTGCCTATGCAAATGAGCCTAATACGCCGATTCCCGAACGTTTTTACGCCACCTCGTCGTCGTTTACGTCGTTTCCGTAAGCTTAAACCTACCCCTGCTATATGAGGAGTAGGCTTACGAAATTCCGTCGTATGCCATGTTAAGTATGGCGTCGGGTCAGCGTCGTCTTTTTCCGTCAGTTACGTCGTTTTACTAAGTCGTTCGCGAAGTGACGATCACGTTGGTTTCAACAACGTTTTCCAACGTGAGCTGGAGCATGCGCACTGGGCTTTTTTCCCGGCCGACGCGGGGCACGCTTAATTTAAATACAAGCTGCCCCCTTTGAATTATACGCTGGGCCATTTACACTACGCCGCCGCAAACTACGGAGCAAGTGCTTGGAGAATACGGCACTTGCTCCAGTAAGTTGCGGTGGCGTAGTGTAAATGGCTTATGCTACGCCCCCGCGGATTCTACCAGAATCTGGCCCACAGTTTCATGCAAGGAGTAGGTGTCTCTCTCGTGTCTCTCTTGGGAGTGCCCCACCAAGCACATAAAGCTTACATGCCCCCGAAATGCTCCTGTGTCCCAAGGAAGTGTCTGCTGGCTCTGGGTCCCTTAATGGGTTCTGTAATGAGCGCAGTTTTTCGAATTGGCGTACCCGTGCATGCTCGCAACCCCGCTTCTACTCCTCCGCCCCCGCCGCCGATAAAGCACGCTCCCTGTGTGCGCGCGCATTATCTAGGGCAGATGGTGGCTGTCCTGGGGTGAGGGGGAAGCAGTGCTTGTCTGTAGCAGAGCTCTGCAGTGGAGGAAGTGTGCTTGTCCGTAGGATCTGACACTGCTTAGAGCGTGGTGAGTACAACTCGGCTCTTTACTCTATCTAGTGGCGAAAAAATAGAAGATGCCTTACTCAAAATTCTAAAAACTTCCTTTTTGCTTTGATGTTGCTGTAATTCTGCTCTGATCTCCACACTTCCTGGTTGTCTGTTTCCTTATAACCACAGTGCTGGGAGCTTTCTCACTGTGGTCACTAATCAAGGAGGTGTGATTATTGTGTGTAAACTGAAACTGTGTTGGTGCTGAGGGGTTTTAGACAGACCATCACTGCCCTCTATTGGCTTTCTGGCTCAGAGAGACAGGAAATAACAGCAAAAACGAAACTAGAACTGTAGGTTGATTATATGATTGATTTTTATCTATTTTTAATAATTTTTTAAAGGAATCAGTTAACTTGTATGTCTCTATACCCTGTATGTCATTTCAGCCCAATTTTTTTTTTCCTTTAGTGACCCTTTAAGCTTGTTCTTAGGATACCTTTTCCTCTTACCTTTATCCCCACTCAGGCTTTTCTGCTGAAATTTCAGACAGCACCAATCTTTACCCAACACGGTGGGTTTTGTGTGCCAACCTTCAAGGATATGGGTTCTTATTTAGAGGAGACCTCTCCCCTAGGCCTTGTAAAAGACTCTTACCAGGACTTTTAGCATTTTATAGGGATGTCTCGTGCATGAGGCCCGGATCCCATCCAGTTTTAGCGTAATATATTTGGCGTCTTGGATGGATCTGAAGGCATAGCTCCTTTTTACCCCAGATGGCCTCTTGGTAAAGCTTTCCTTAGCACATCCTACACACGTCCAACACCTTAGACACTGGCGGAATAACTGAGGTACTTCCCTGATGGAAGGGGTTATATGGAGGGGAACTGTCTTTAATTGGTTGTGCCAGTGTCCAGTCACCGCTGCTGACTCTTAACCCATTATGTAAAGAATGGCTCTGTGTCCCGTGGTGTACAATAAAGAAAGATTGATACCAATGAATGGCCAGCACGCTCACCTGACCTAAATCCAAGAGAACACCTCTGAGACATTATGTTTCGGTCCATTCAGTGCCGCCAGGTTGCACCTCAGTCTGTTCAGGAGCTCAGTGATGCTCTGGTCCAGATCTGGGAGGAAATATCCCAGAACACTATCTGTCGTGTCATTAGTAGTCAGGCATGCATACAAGCACTTGGGGGTCATACAAACTACTGAGGATCATTTTAAGTTGTCCTCCACTGCATTAGTGTGAACTGACACTCCATTCATAGTTATATAGTTAGTTAGGTTGAAAAAAGACGCAAGTCTATCCAGTTCAACAAAAAAAAAAAAAAACAATCATTCAACCCAATATACCCAATTCTATACTTACAGTTGATCCAGAGGAAGGCAAAAAAAAAACCAGCAGAGCATGATCCAATTTGCTACAGCAGGGGATAAAATTCCTTCCTGATTCCTAGAGAGGCAATCGGATTTTCCCTGGATCAACTCTACCTATAAATGTTAGTACCCAGTTGTATTATGTACATTTAGGAAAGAATCCAGACCTTTCTTAAAGCATTCTACTGAGCTGGCCAGAACCACCTCTGGAGGGAGACTGTTCCACATTTCACACATCTACCTGATCTCGGTTCGATTTTATGTTCATAACTGTTTTTTATGACACTTTTCCAATACATTTATTTAGTTTTTTCTATCTTATCATCATGTGCCCTTAAAGTCCAATTTAGTAGTGTTCTATTCATTCTATCATTATCGGGGCGATGGCACACTGACTACTACTGCATCCGCAGTATCACCCTGCGTTGGTTGCACGTTAAATCTAGGCTCTTCTTATTTGTAACGTGAATAACTCAACACCGAGTTCACTATATGGACCCCTTATATATTTGTACATGTTGATCATATTCCCCCGTTCATCTGTATGCTTTTTCGACGGGAAAAAACGGAAACAATCGCAAACAATTTGACGCATGCTCGGAAGCATAGAACTTAAAGTGGATGTAAACCCACTCTTATCCTTTCTAAACTACTGTCATAGTGCTGATCTATAAGGATATACATGCCTCCTGCATGTATCCTTACTTGTCAAATGTCTGTTGTAAGAACTGAAAAACTGCAGATTCTGTAGGTGGGTCTGTTGTCTGGAGCTCGGTGGGTGGAGTCGTGATGTCAGTAGACTCCCCTCCCACCTCTACACTCCCCTTACACTCAATTCTGCTATGATCACTAACATCCAGTCAAAATCCAGAAAAGTAACCAAATGACTTCAGAAAAGGAGTGGGGTTGGGAATTAAAAAATAATGCCTGTCTCAGGCTAGTGCATGAGATATGTAAATAACCTGTCATTCACAGCAAGGGACAAGAATGGACAAAAGTTTTTTACTGTTTGTCTGTTTATCTCACTGAGAAAAGAAAAGAGGATTGCTCAGAGCTGGATTAACTCTTTGTGGCAAGACTGGGCACAGATGATAGGAAATCTTATACTCTACATTGTGACAGCAAAACAACAAAAAAAGGTTTGTACTCAGAGTCTCAGGTAATCGAGCTAGGGAAAGGACTGGGGGGAAAACAGGGAAATCGACCTGAGGTGGGAAATTGACCTGAGGTGTGCCGGGGTCACGTGGTCAGTACGCCTAAAAGGGGGCAGACCCAAGTAGAAGTGAAAGAAGAAAATAGCAAGAAAGAAGGGGATGGGTGGGTGGGACACCAGAAAACCGACGCCCAGAAGGAGGAAGGAGGGGGGGTTTAAATACCTCCCAACTCCTCCTACAAACACAGGCTGACCTACGGTCAGCCTTACACTTGTACTCAGAGTCTCAGGTAATCGAGCTAGGGAAAGGACTGGGGGGAAAACAGGGAAATCGACCTGAGGTGGGAAATTGACCTGAGGTGTGCCAGGGTCACGTGGTCAGTACGCCTAAAAGGAGGCAAAAAATAAAACAGTAGGATGAGCTAGCAATGAGATTGAAATGAAAGTAACTGTATGTAACCACAAGCCCCCAACGAAAGAATGCTAGTGACAGACATGTGGAGCTGGGATGAGTCCGGAAAAGAAAGCTAGCTATCTAACTCCTCAACAACAAGAATACAGACCCCTTGACGAAATGGCAGCAGAAACTGCACCTGTACTGAAACCATGGCCCGGAGTGAATGTTGAAGTGCTACCCTAGTTGGCAGTAGGGAATGACTAAGTGTCATGCCCTGTGCTAGCAGGCAAGGGAGTACTAGGGAAAAGGAAAAGTGGCCTATCCCTGAGTACATCCGCAAAAGTCTGGTGCCCAGAATGTTCTGGGCACCAGCTTGAAAACCCGTAAGGGCTGAAAGTAGCAAAAGAAAACAAAACGCAAGTAGGTACTGGAATGTTTGTGAGAAAAGAACCCAGGATACCGAGATAGAAACACCTGGAAGATATCCCAGGCCGAGTCAAGAGCTTTCCTGGCTAAATTGAAAAGGACTTGAAGATCAAGTTTCATCTGTAACAAAAGAGAAGGCCGAATCAGGATATACAAGGAGGGCGTGCTACCCTGTAAAGAACCCGTACCTGGAGAAGGATAGATGGCGGCAAAATCTGCTGCCCGTGACATGAACTCTGCAAAGAAGAACAACATCGTTAAAACAAAACATGATCAACGAGCCCCAACTTACCTTAGGACAAGGAAAAATCCCAACCTTCCCTTAACCCCTACCTATGCAGGTGTCTGTGATTGACACATGCAGTAACGTAGAGAAAGAACGAATGCGTGTCAGTATGAGGAAACTAGCGAGGCTGAGCAACCTGAGGCAAATCAGGCCAATTGAAAACGTAACACTCAAGCCTATGAACCTGAAGACGTGTCAGGCAAGTGACGTAAGTAATGAGATAACATGACGTATGAAAATGTAATGAAAGCCGTGAGAAGCGGATGAGGGGGCTTGCCACCGCACAAGCCAATTAGAAACGAACATCTCAATCCGACAGTACCCGTAGACGTGACAGGTAATCAGCAGTGGTGAGTGGTCATGAACTAACGTGAGGATATGAACGTGACATGTATGCACAGACTGTGCAAATGAAATGTAGGTAAGTATAGGACTAGTGTAGCTGGACTGAGAATGTAAGAAAAGGGGGGAAAAAACGGTTTCAAGCCTCCCCCCTTTTCCCATGGGATAGCAGCAGGACGGGCAGTTTCTAGTTTCCCTATCTCTGGGGGAGCTAGGCAGCTTAGGTCTACACCTGGAGGCTCACGTGTGCTCAGGAGAGGTACACGTGTGTTTCCCGGTCTTTTTCTTGAATTAGGCGGGAAGAAAGTTTATATAAGGCAAGTTTTTAGAGTGAGGTTATCAATTCGCCTCAGAAGGCATCAAGCTGTGGTGTTCCAAGGGACCCCTCAACTTAGCAACCAGCGTTTTTTCTGCAACCAGAAAATGAGCCTTCTTCGGCGTCTGATTGAGAGAGCGGGAGAGGAAGGAGGGGAAGATTGGATTAGGGAATGCCTTAACCTACCACGGACCTCGAGTCAAGAAGCTCCGGTGGGAGCTGCATCGGCGGGAGCTGAGTCGGCTGTGTCAGCAGCGGATTTCATGACGGCTGGTTCCGGTGAGCGCAGCTGTGTGACAGAGATGTGCCCAGAAGAAGACGAAATGGTCTCGCCGGAGGAAGCAGCTGATCGTGGGAGGAGCGGCAGCGTTAGATCCGAGGTCCAATCCTCCTCGGCGAAGAGGCGGCGCCTTCCGGTCCTCAGGCTTTCGCCCTCCCCTCCGAGGTCAACAGCAGCAAAAAGCTCTAGGAAGAAAGGGAAAGGTCGTGGGAAAGGCTCCGGGTTGGCGTCTGCAGGAGAATCGGTGGCGGCGCCTGGAGCAAGGGTAAGAAACACCTCAGCTGTTTTCACAGCTAGTGGTGCTAGTAAGAGCCAAAGGAGGTCCAGGGAGCGGAGTCCTGTTTTTTCACAGGTCACTGAGGCGGTCGGATGGCAGCAGATGGCGGAGCGGGACGAGGATGTCATCAGCCTAGGTGACGGAATTGACAGCGCAATCCTAAATCGAGATGTTCGGGGGATTGCGGAGGCTGTGTCAGCACAGGCCGTTTCACACACAGCTACACAAGGTGCGGGTGAGTTGTTTAATGTGCCTGCATTATCTAATATATCCGATTTATTGGCTAATTTAGTTAAGGATGTTCAATCTTTGAAGGAAAGATCTCAGGTATTTACAGCACAAGAGACAGCAAAAACAGTGTGGGCGCCATCTTGTGGGCAAGTTTCAAATGACACGTTACATATTTTAGAATCAAATATTTCATCCTCCTTTAATGCTGCTCGTTCCCAAAACTTGCCGGAAACATGTTTAAAAGAGCCAATTCAGTGTGAGATATCCCCTTTAGGTTATCATTTGGCGACAACTGTAAAAGAAAAAATATTATCTCTTCTTCCATCTGCAAAAGAATTTATGTCAAAAGATAAAAAAGAGGATGAAGACAGAAGGAGGCCAGTTACTAAGTCTTTAAATAATTGGCTACAGTCATTTTGTATTTTCTCTGGTGTTTTGTGTGAGCGTTTTCCTGATAAAGGTAAGGGCTTGTTCCAACATCTAGACATAATTCTTGAAGCATATAAAAATTTTGGTGGCACTGCCTGGTTTTCATATGACGAGGCTTTTCGTCAGAAGCTGTCGGTTCATCCGTCATTGAAATGGGGGGTTAAGGATGTGGGCCTTTGGCTGAATCTTTTTCTCCCCCAAAGGCCCTCATATACAAAGCAGGGTGCACCAGTCGCTCAATCCGTCACATCAACAACATATAAAAAAGGTATCTGTTTTAATTTCAACGATGGACAATGCAAGTGGCCCAATTCATGTCGATATCGACATGAATGCGCCTTTTGTGCGGGACCGCATTCAATATCCAAATGCTTTAAAAAGATGGCTACCACAAATCAGTTGTCAGGCAATGTTTCAAAAGGCAGTAACACCAGTGAAATGGCAAGAAATGCTTCCTTGGCTCAAAATGTACCCAGACAAGGGGAAAGCACAACTCTTAACTGAAGGTTTTCGGGATGGTTTTTTACTCCCGTTTTTTTCTGGATCAGGTTGTACTATTGTTAACAACTTACGATCGGTTGATAGGTATTCCTCTATTGTCGCAGAAAAGATTGAAAAAGAAATCAAGGAAGGTAGGGTTGGTGGTCCTTTTAGTCAGCCCCCCTTCTTAAATTTCAGGATTTCACCGTTAGGAATTGTTCCGAAGAAAGAAAATAACGCTTTCCGCTTAATTCACCATTTGTCATATCCCAAGGAGGACTCTTTAAATGATCAAATTGATGTCAGTCTCTCCTCTGTACAGTACGCCTCTTTTGAAGATGCGTTGGTGCAGTTGAGGGTTTTAGGTAAAAAAGCATTGTTGGCTAAGGCGGATATTCAGTCAGCCTTTCGCCTATTACCAATCAACCCCGTCAGTTTCAACTCATTGGGTTTTTTCTTTCGGAACAAATTTTATTTTGATAAATGCCTCCCCATGGGGTGCTCGTTATCGTGTTTTTATTTCGAATCTTTTTCAACTTTTTTGGAATGGGTAGTCCGTAAGGAGTCAGGTTCCCTCTTTGTAATTCACTACTTAGACGATTTTTTATTCTTAGGAAAAGCGGATACGTTTGAGTGCCTGGAGTTGCTAAACCTATTCTTCAGGATCTGTCACTTTTGTGGAGTTCCATTGGCTTTGGAAAAAACGGCTTTGCCATCTACGTGTTTGGAATTTCTTGGCATTACCATAGATTCAGAGCTAATGGAATTTCGTTTGCCAGAAGATAAATTAGAGAAGCTTAGTGTTTTACTTATTACTATTCTTAGAAGAAAAAAAGTTTGCCTAAAAGAAATGCAGTCTTTATTAGGTTCTTTGGCTTTTGCCACCAGAATAATGCCAATGGGAAAGATATTCTCTAGAAGGATGTACCTTGCTATTTCGGGTTTGAAGTCCCCTTTTTCGCACATACGGGTCACGACGGAATTAAAAGAAGACATATTGGTATGGCTACAATTTCTCCGCGTTTTTAATGGTCGAATGGTGTGGCAGAAGGACTTTATTCTAGACAAGGACCTCTGTTTGTATACCGATGCGGCGGGCTCATGCGGTTTTGGTGCTATATGGCAATCGAGGTGGTGTGCAGATCTCTGGCATCACAGCTGGAAGAAAAAAGGTTTCCTTAAAAACATAGTTTTGCTGGAACTGTTCCCCATAGTGGTAGCTTTGGAACTATGGGGTACAGTTTTTAAAGATAGAAGAATTATCATTAGAACTGATAATAAAGGGGTTCTTTTCGCACTTAACTGTTTAACCTCTAAGTCCACTCCAGTTATTGCGTTACTTCGTTACATACTGTTCAAATGTCTAAGTTTGAATATATGTTTGAAGGCTGTGCATGTGGCAGGTAAAGATAATGACGTGGCAGACTCTTTATCTCGCCTGCAGATGGAGCGATTTTTTCGGCTGTTTCCGGAAGCAGAGCCGACGGGATTGACTTGTCCGCCTCACTTATGGGATCTGGTGTAAGACCCATGGCTGAATTCATTGTGCAGTCGGTGGCTCCATCAACTTGGGCGGGATACCGATCAGCCTGGTTGATGTGGCTATCTTTTCTAAATTCCATTCGAGAGCCGGCCGGCGCATTCTCGGAATATTTGATATTGTTGTTTTTGAAGTCTCTGTTTAATCGAAATTACTCCTGGTCATATGTTAACAAAACATTGGCTGGTGTATCTTTCTTTTTTAAACTTAACAATCTACCTCCTTGTTTAAGTTTCTTTTCGGTGCGACAATCGCTAAAAGGTTACAAGAGGCGTAATTTTAACAAAGATCGACGTTTGCCTATTACTCCGGCACTTTTAGAACAGTTATGTTTTATAACAAGCCGGGTTTGTTTTTCTCGTTTCGAGGCTTTACTTTTTAAAGCAGCATTTTCGTTAATGTTCTTTGCAGCACTTAGGGTGTCCGAATTAAACATCATTCAGCTATCAGACATATCCATTGTGGGTGGGTCGATTCGTTTATTTTTACGGCGCTCAAAAACTGACCAGATGGGGAAGGGTGTTTGGATTAATTTGTCAGCATGCGCCGGTTCCCCTCTGTGCCCTGTTTCACTGGTAAGTCAATACGCCAGTGTCCATCCAGGCCTTTCCAATAATTTCTTTTTGCACGAATCCGGTCGCCCGTTGACCACTTTCCAATTCAATAGTGTTTTTCACAAATGCTTAAGAGCTATTAATATGGATACAGGTTTATTGTCCTCTCATTCTTTCAGGATTGGAGCTGCTACGGAAGCAGCTAGGTTGGGTTTAAACGAAGCAATGATAAAAAAAGTCGGTAGGTGGAGATCAAGTGCGTATATGTCATATATTCGGCCTAATCAATGTTTTTGATTCATTTTAGGTCCTGTCAGAAATATATGGATTATTGGTCATTCTTTTGTATTCTGGGCTCACCAGAGAGCAATGAAAAGAACCTACTCCAGCAATTTGAGTATGGATCCACGACAGTTTAAAGTGTTTTGGTTTGGCAGAAAAGGAATGTTATGGGCAGGCCTAATCGGGGAGGTGAGCAAGCTTCTTCAACAATTTTCCCCTCCAGATGTGTTGATAGTACATCTGGGGGGAAACGACATTGGAAAACACAGGACACTAGACATTATTTTTAAAATAAGGGATGACCTTAACAGGCTTCAAGTGACTTTGCCACATACGGTTTTTGTTTTTTCTGAAGTGGTGCAGAGACTGAAGTGGTTATCTTTTCCCCCTCTGCGCCCTTTGGAGAAAATTAGGAGGCGTGTCAATAGGGCAGTGGCAAAATTGCTTTTGCCACTGGGTATATTATGCTTTAGGCACACCGAGTTGGAGGGTTTCATTCCAGGGCTGTTTAGGGAGGATGGAGTTCACCTGTCCAACATAGGTTTGGACATTTTTAATACTGACTTAAGTTCTTGTATTGATTTGGCCGCGGTTGTGGGTTTTGGTGACAGGTGGACTTAATGTCACCTGTCTTTTGGATGTTTTAAGTTTAATAAAAATGTTTATACAGCCTGAGCCGTGGTGGTTCAGTTGTATTTTGTATTATTATCTTTTTAGTATTGTGTAAATAATATTTAAGAAACCAATAATAAAGCAGCCGCGGCCGTTTAAAATCCAGAAAGTTGTCTTTCATTATTAATTTATGTGATATTTATATTTAATTTTATTTATTTATTATGGGCCCTTCTTTTTTACTGCTTGCTGTCCCATGTGACAACCCATGAATTGCAAAGGCCGAGCAACCTGAGGCGTGGCAGGCAAATTAAAAACGTACACTCAGGCCCGATGAGCCTGAAGACGTATCAGGTCATGTATGAGAAATGCAATGCCAAGATGCATGAAACATATGAGAAACGTATGAGGAGACTTGACACTGCGCAAGCCAATTAGAAACTAAACATCTCAATCCGACAGTACCCGTAGACGTGACAGGTAACCAGCAGTGGAGAGTGGTCATGAATTAATGTGAGGATATGAACGTGACATGTATGCACAGACTGTGCAAAGGAAATGTAGGTAAGTGTAGGACTAGTGAAAGGCTGACCGCAGGTCAGCCTGTGTTTGTAGGAGGAGTCAGGAGGTATTTAAACCCGCCCTCCTTCCTCCTTCTGGGTGTCGGTTTTCTTGTGTGCTGTTCCGTTATTTCCGGTACGACCCGTCTGACGTCACTTCCGGGTTCCATCTGTGGTCTACTAGGACGACATGTGGCTGCGAGGGGGCTCCGTTTCAGGTGTCAGTCGGGGGGGGTCTGCAATTCAATGCCGAGCCAGCGGCACTCACCAGACATGTTTGCCATTGGCATGACAGTGGCAGCTTCATGCATAGCCGAGTGTCGTGCTCCGATGACGTCACCCGCCCACGGCGCCATACTAGGCTGGAACTTTACATGGGGAGATGGTTTGCGCTCGACCCCCCCCCCCCTCCCCTTAGTTTCTCAGTAACACTTCAGTGTCTGTGCCAGGCCAGTGACATGTTACCCCTCAGCCCATTCTTTTGTCACCACATGGTGTCGTGGGTGGTTATCTATGGTTAGCAGCATCAGCATGGTCTGTCACAGCCATGTTTCACATTTTATGCTTGCTAGGCTACCCAACTTTCCCAGGTGGTTGAAGGAACCTCTCAAGGTAAGGTGGACTCAGGTCTAGACTGCTGCACTCCTGAATAGTGATCTGTTGGTTACTTTTCTTTAGTGTGTGTGGAAGCCAGTGTAGTAGCTATTGGATGTTACTCACCAGCCCCCCCTCTTCCCCCCATCTTGCGTTACAGTACTAGGTATAGATGGGATGGTACGTCCTTGCTTCCCCTATTGTAGGTGCTGGCAGTGATCGGACACACCCAGGTCAATCAGCTTTTACGGGCATTCTCCCTCTGTCAGGTTCCAGTTGGAGTGGGTGTGTGCGATCAGTGTTTTAGTTAGTGAGCTTAGTGAGTGCATGTTTTCAGTCAGGTTCGGTATGCTATTCATGTCATGTTTCTCAGGCTATCACGTTTCTCAGGCTGTCACGTTTCTCAGGTAAGTTATGTTCTCATGTGTTTACGTTTCTCATGCCATTCATGTTCTTATGCGATTACATTTCTCAGGCTAGTTATGTTCTCAATGTTAAGTTTTCAATGCCATTCAATTTCTCATGCGATTACGTTTCTCATGCGATTACATTTCTCATGGTAGTTTCTCGTGGTAGCTTCTCGTGGTAGTTTCTCGTGGTAGTTTCTCATGCGATTCGTTTCTCGTGGTAGTTTCTCATGCGATTCGTTTCTCGTGGTAGTTTCTCATGCTATTTGTTTCTCGTGGTAGTTTCTCATGCGATTTGTTTCTCGTGATAGTTTCTCATGCAATTCGTTTATCATGGTGGTTCTCATGCGACTACGTTTCTCATGCGATTCGTTTCTCATGGTAGTTTCTCATGCGATTCGTTTCTCGTGGTAGTTTCTCATGCTATTTGTTTCTCGTGGTAGTTTCTCATGCGATTCGTTTCTCGTGATAGTTTCTCATGCAATTCATTTATCATGGTGGTTCTCATGCGACTACGTTTCTTATGCGATTCGTTTCTCGTGGTAGTTTCTCATGCGATTTGTTTCTCATGGTAGTTTCTCATGATGGTTCTCATGCGATTCGTTTCTCGTGGTAGTTTCTCATGCGATTAGTTTCTCGTGGTAGTTTCTCATGTGATTCGTTTCTCGTGGTAGTTTCTCATGCGATTCGTTTCCCGTGGTAGTTTCTCATGCGATTAGTTTCTCATGATAGTTCTAATGCGATTCGTTTCTTGTGGTAGTTTCTCATGCGATTTGTTTCTCATGCGATTTGTTTCTCATGGTAGTTTCTCATGCAATTCGTTTCTCGTGGTAGTTTCTCATGCGATTCGTTTCTCGTGGTAGTTTCTCATGCGATTTGTTTCTCATCGTAGTTTCTCATGCGATTTGTTTCTCATGGTAGTTTCTCATGCGATTTGTTTCTCATGGTAGTTTCTCATGCAATTCGTTTATCATGGTGGTTCTCATGCGACTACGTTTCTCATGCGATTCGTTTCTCGTGGTAGTTTCTCATGCGATTTTTTTCTCGTGGTAGTTTCTCATGCGATTCATTTATCATGGTGGTTCTCATGCTATTTGTTTCTCGTGGTAGTTTCTCATGCGATTCGTTTCTCGTGATAGTTTCTCATGCGATTCGTTTCTCGTGGTAGTTTCTCATGCTATTTGTTTCTCGTGGTAGTTTCTCATGCGATTCGTTTCTCGTGATAGTTTCTCATGCAATTCGTTTATCATGGTGGTTCTCATGCGACTACGTTTCTCATGCGATTCGTTTCTCATGGTAGTTTCTCATGCGATTCGTTTCTCGTGGTAGTTTCTCATGCTATGTGTTTCTCATGGTAGTTTCTCATGCGATTCGTTTCTCGTGATAGTTTCTCATGCAATTCGTTTATCATGGTGGTTCTCATGCGACTACGTTTCTCATGCGATTCGTTTCTCGTGGTAGTTTCTCATGCGATTTGTTTCTCAGATTTAATTCCTCTTTTTATTTTAAAACAAAAATTATAATACATTAAACAATTGTAGCAGCGTTACAGTTATAATACATGATACAGATGAGTCTACATGCAAATGCATACCATTGTGTATCCCCTCTTGACTTATAATACCCTCCGAAACACTACTACATAAAGAAGAGAGGGACAAAAACAAAAAAAAAAAAAAAGGGGAGGAAAAAATAAAATAAAATATATATAAAAAAATAAAATAAAATAGAAATAAAAAAAAACCAACACTCTGTTGTTTCAATCTTCCTACTCTCTCCCCCTTCATATTTGAGGTATCGTCTGTATTATTGGTCTTTACCCTCCTCGCCCCTTTGTCCTGAAGTCTAGAAAGGAATTCCAGGAGGTCCAAGTTCTTAAGTATCTTTCCTGTTGGTGTTGTGTTGCCAGTACTAATTCTTCTAGTTTACAGATTTCCTTTACTTTACTTATCCACATCTCTATGGTTGGGGGGGATGGTGACTTCCACTTCTTTGTTATGCATGCCTTTGCTGCATCTAATAGATGACATATACTTGTCTCCCTATACGCTTTCTCTTGGATTTGGTTCACATGCAGAAGATAAAATTCTGGTTCTTCCGGTATCTCGTAATCTGAACAAATCTGGAGGGCCCTTTTAATCTCCTGCCAATAACTCCTTAACAAGGGACAATCCCAAAATATATGTAGCATCGTCCCTTTACTTCCCTGGCATCTCCAACATTTGTCTGATATCTCTGGGAAGATTCTATTTAGTCTCTCCGGTGTCCTATACCATCTCGCAAAGATCTTGTAATTTGTCTCCTGCGTCCTTGTACAAATCGATGTTTCATGCGTTCGTCTGTATATACGTTTTCGCTGTTCCATACTAAATACCTTTTTTAATTCCTGTTCCCAGTCTTGGACACACTTCAGAGGGTGGCTCCCTGACTGTACTAGTAGTTCGTAACTTATTGAGAGAGTATGTGTTAATGTTCCCCTTTCACTGCACATCCTCTCTAGTCTCGTAAGTGGTCTCTCAAAGACCCCTGGGTTTGGTAGTGTGTTCAAGAAGTGAACCATCTGGAGCGCATTCCAAAATTTTAAACGGAATACGTTCTCTGGTTCCATCAGTTCGGCTATTGTAAGCCACCTTCCCATTCGGATATAGTTCACTACCTGTCTGCTCCCCTCCTCCCTTAGATGTCGAAAAGCTCCGTCTTCGCATCCCGGTGGGAACAGGGGGTTGCCTATCACTGGATATAATGGGGAGGTCTTAGGGTCGATGCCCATTATAGAAAATGCTGTTGCGCATATTTTCACTGTGTTTCCCAGAATCGGGTTCTTATTAATTTCTTTGGGCAGTGGAGCAGTCCACCATGGTGCCCCTTCTAATGGTATTTTAGATTGGGACTGTTCAATTTGCACCCATAATTTGGTGTCTGAATGCCTGTTCCAGTCTATTAACCTATTCAGGTGTACAGCATAATAATATTTCCTTATGTCTGGCACCCCAAGTCCTCCCTGTTGTTTAGTGTACATTAGTTGTTTCCTTTGTATTCTAGGGTTTTTGTGTGCCCATATAAACTCAAAAATAGTTCTCTGACATTGTTTAAAATAATGTACAGGGATGTGTATTGGTAATGTTTGGAATAAATAAAGCATTTTTGGGAGTATGTTCATCTTAATGATATTACATCGGCCTAGCCAGGTATGAAAACCCTGGTTCCACTTATTCAATAAAATCTTCACCCTTTGCAGTAGCGGTGGAAAGTTGAATTCAAAGATCTTATCTACTTTCCCTGGTAGTTGTATGCCTAAGTATGTCAGAGCTCTATCTGTCCACTTAAACTTAAATTTTTGTTTTAGACATGTTATTGATGCTTGCGGCACATTAACTCCCATTGCTTCTGACTTATTAAAGTTTATACTTAAATTCGAGAGAGAGCCATATTTCTCAAATTCCCTCATTAAGTTCGGGATTGAGGTCAATGGGTTGGTAAGAGTAAACAACATGTCGTCTGCGAAGGCGGTGATTTTACAGTGGTTCTCCCCTATGTGTACTCCTGTAATATTCCCATTTAAACGCAGAGTACACAGGAAGGGTTCTAAAGACAGGGCGAAAAGGAGTGGGGATAGGGGGCACCCCTGCCTTGTCCCGTTCGATATCTGGAAGGGCTCTGATAATATTCCGTTGGCCCGAACTTGGGCCGCTAGACCTGAGTACATCGAAAATATCCATTTTATTATTTTATCTCCAAAGCCTCCATGTTGTAGTACAGCATGCATGAAGCTCCAGTTCACCCTATCAAAGGCCTTCTCTGCGTCTGTGTTCAGGAATACACATTGTATCTTTTTTGTATTTGCTATCTGCACCAGGTTGATAGCTTTAATGGTGTTATCCCGCGCTTCCCGGACGGGCACGAATCCCACTTGGTCTAAGTGTATTAGATCTGGGATATGCTGTTGTATCCTGTTTGCCAGAACCTTGGCGAAAATCTTTACGTCTGAGTTTAGCAAAGAGATTGGCCGATAACTTCCGCATAGGCCCAAATCTTTCCCCTCTTTTGGTATCACCGAGATATGGGCTAATACCGTTTCTTTCGTTAGACTAGCCGATGTCCCTAATGCGTTGAATAATTTAATCATATATTTGAATAGTGAGGGAAACAGAGTTTTATAGTATTGACCCGTGTAGCCATCGGGTCCTGGAGCTTTTCCCAATTTCATTGAGTTTACTGCCACTTTAAGTTCCTCTTCAGTTATAGGGTCGTCTAGCCTCTCTTTATCTGGTTCTGATAGTTTTGGTATTGCTGATTCCGTGAGATACTGATCGATCTGTTCTTTAGTCAGGGGCTTACTTTGCATATTATAGAGAGAGCAGTAGTATTCTTGAAACTCTTTAACTATATCCTTTGGTTTAGAAACCTTCGGTTTCTTTGGTGGCTTAATATATGGGATATAATTACTCATCTTCTCCTCGCGTAATAATCTAGCGAGTCCTTTCCCGCACTTGTCTCCTGACTCATATGCAAACTTTTTACATCTTTGTATTGCTGCTTTTGCCTTATAGTACAGGAGATCGGTGATTTCTGCTCTTTTCCTAGCCAGCTCTTCCTCTGCAACTATTGATCTTATTTGTTTATGCCTATCTTCTAGTATGGCTAGTTCTTTCAATAGCCTATCTAATTTTTCCGTGCGTTTCCTTTTTATTCTGGACCCATGTTTAATTAGCACTCCTCTGATAACCACCTTGTGTGCTTCCCAGACAATTCCGGGGTCGCACTCTGGGGTATCATTAGTGCTAAAATAGAACTTCAGCTCTTTGATTACGTCTTCTAGGACCTCTTTATCCTGCAACAGGCTTTCATTTAGTCTCCACTGGTTTGGTCTGATCTGTCTAAGGTCTTGTATCTCGTATTCTAGAAAGATCGGGGCATGGTCTGACCATGTAATTGATCCTATTTTAGCCGATCGTACTGAGTGTAGTTGAACATGTGGAATTAAGAAGAAATCTATACGGGAATATATTTTATGTGGTGTAGAGTAAAACGTATAATCTTTTTCTTTATTATGTAACAATCTCCATATGTCAATCAGCTGGTTTTTATGCAGGGTCTGAGTAATGCAGTTTCTCACCCCATGTGGAGTAGATGACTTTCCTGATGATGTGTCCACTTTGGGATCTAGTGGAATATTCAGGTCCCCTCCCAAGATCAAGTGACCTTCTGAAAAATCCTGTAAACGTTTAACCGTTTTGTCCAAGAAAGTTCCCTGTTGTTCATTAGGGGCATATACAGTGGCAAATGTTACCTCTATTCCTCCTATTTTACCCTTCACAAATAGATATCTTCCTTTCGGGTCTCTCATTGAGTCTAGGTATGTCCACTTAGTTCTTCCCGCTATAAGAATAGACACACCCTTTGACTTTGACTCCTGATTTGTCGCGTGATATACGGTTGGATAAAACCTGTTCTTTAAAATCGGAGTCTTGTCTTCTCTAAAGTGCGTTTCCTGTATATATGCCACATCTATTCTTAGTCTTTGCAGGTCATGCATAAGAACCCTCCTTTTTTCGGGTGTATTCAATCCCTTCACATTCATTGACATTATATTTAGTGCCTCCATCCTGTCTTACTTTATTCCCAGGTATTGATTAAATATATAGGGAGCAAAGTAGGCAGCAAAGTAGGCAGTAAAGAGTGTGCGTGCAGGTGGGGGGATGGGGGGTTGAGGCCCCCCCCCACCTGAGGGAGAGAAAAAAATAAAAAATAAAAAAAAAATAAAGAAACAACCACAAAAAAAAAAAAAAAAAAAAAGGGGGGGGGGAACAAACACCCCCCAAAAAAAAGGGGGGTATTCTCTAATATTAGCTACCCTGCTAATTAACACTCACCGTCTTAGCGGTATTGAGCGTCGGCCTATATGTGGGGGCGTGTACCCTAGGAGGTTCCTATGTTCCCCTATATTCTGTCTCCTTCAGAAATTGTTAATACCAAAAAGAAAAGGAAAGTATAGAGATCTCAGAATATAGGGGCTCTTCTTTAAAAATAGAAACAAAGAAAAATGCCTCTATGTAAAGAAAGGATAAAAAAAAAAAAAAAAGAAGAGACACGGAGAGAAAAAAAAGAGAGAAAAAGAAAAACTTGGAGCTCCGGGCCTCTCCACGGTGCCCACCGTCTACTCTTCTTAAAAACTATCCATGGGGGTCATATTCCGCTATGTGACCTTATGTTCTTTTGTTTCATCTGTGGGGGGGTCTATCACGGGGTTGGGGTGGGGTACAGGTATTTGGGGTTACTAGAGGCTAGGCCCACAAGAAGGGGGAGGCAGGGCAGGGGGAGTGTCATGCAAGTTTGCACCCCTGCATTTTTAATATTGCCTGTCCCCCCTCGCCCCCCGTGTCGCCTCGTCCTTCCCTGGTTGCAGCTCATTGGAAGTTAACCACCCCATGAAAAAGAGGGGGAAGAGAAAAAAAAAAAAAAAAAAAAAAGGAGAAAAGGCGGATGGAAAAGGATCTCGTAGGCAGGTCCCTGACCCCGTCCAGGTCCCTGCCGCAGGGATTCCATTCCGTTCCTATACCTACCTCCTCTGCTCCCCCGCCACCTAGAGCGGGAGCAGCGAGGGGGTAGTTCCCCTGCCAACATGGGGAGAGGAAGAGGGAAAAAAAAAAAAAAAAAAGGGGGGTCCCCCTTTACTACGAGAGGTCACCCCTCTACCTCCCCTCCCCTCCTTCTAATGTGTATGTTTAAAACAGAACAAATATATCAAGAACAGAAAAGAAAACGGACTGGGGATCCCATTCAGCGGTTTAAACATATACAGTTATTCATAATCATACTTGATCCATTCCCCCTTGACTTCCTCTCCCCTCCATTGTAGATTCTACATTTACTTACCCCCCCCCCCCCAACCCTCTTATCCGTACAGTATATATTACAAGTTATTTCCCTTACTGCTACTTCCCTTTGTCCCCTTCCTGTCTCTCATCCTGATCTCCCCCGCCCATCTTCTCCATTAGCTTATATGCATTTATATACACTTATATACACTTCTATACATGTCACATATCACATATCGCATATCACATATCTCCTCTTCTCCCATCCTCTCCCATCTAAGAAAATAGAGTTGCCATATCCCGTATGCTAAACCACTAAAAAAATGAGAAAAAAAAAAAAAAGGGGGGGGGGGGTGGGGAGTCTTGCCTCCTCGCGGCTAGGCCGTGTCTTCTATATAAGCAAGACTGTAGAATACAAAAGGGGAAAAAAAAAAAAAAAAGTGGTATTATAGTGCAGAGTGTGTGCTGTGTCCCCCAGAGAGCAGCTCCCTGCTGGTCCTTGTTGACAATACGCATTTGTGATATTGCAGATTGCAGTACTCTCTGTGTAGTGTTTGATCGGTGCTAGTGTGGGACAAAGGATGAGGGGATCCCTGCTAGGAGACCCCCACTTCGGACATTGTTATATTCCTGTTGTATTCCTGTCGGTATGGTGTTATAGTGTAGTGTTATATATAATTGTGTGTTATGGTGTCTTAGTATTAAAGTGTACTAATATATATAGTGTCTTGATATCTTATTGCTCTAAAAAAAAAAAAAAAAAGTTAGTGCCAAAGGTGTCTAGTGTATATATAAAAAAGTGTCTAGTGTATATATATAGAAAAAAAAGGAAAAAAAAAGAAAAAAAAATGAGGATTCCACAGCTATGTCTCTCACCTCGCACGGCCATTTACCCCCACCCTTTTCATAAATGGGCTTACTTCATTCTACCACCCTAACTCAAATTTACGGATCCCCACTATCTTTTGTTAACTTTTAAGCTATATGTTGCATCTCGGATTTCAGCAGGGTACATCCCTAGATTCACTTATCTTCGGTCTAGTTCCTTATCCCTCGGGTCCAAAGAAGAGAGGGTCCCCCACCCCACCCCCATCCCAGCAAACTCCAAAAGAGGGGGTTTACCCCTGTACAAAAAAAAAAGAGACCAGTCCTCTCGCCTAGCTCCAGATTGTTGTTGAGGCCAGGACCAGGCCTGGAGCTTCCCCAATTAAATAAAAAAAAAAAAAAAAAGTGGAGAGGGTAGCACATTGGAGAAGTAGGGGACAGAGGAGTTGAGGCCCAGTCCTTCATCTCTTCGCACCATCTGACCCGGTATGTCCCATAGTCCCTTTGGCTTAGTCCCATTCTTCTGTTCATTATCTCCAAAAAAAAAAAAAAAAAAATCCAATACCTTTACTCTATTGGCCCGTTAGGGGGTCCCCTGACCCACTAGTTTCCACCTGGGTACATGTCGATGAGACCTGCCCCCTTCCTTTCCCTGTCCTTGTTGGGGGTCTTCCTCTGCCTCCTATGTAGGTTGTAAGGAATAACCAGTTTGGTATCTGAATAGGTGGTGCTTCCAGGAACAGAAACAGATCTGGCAGTTCTAGTGGGGTTCTAAGCATAAACGAAGACCCGGATTTACGGAACGTTACTGCAAATGGATACCCCCATTTATATGTGTACCCCTTCTCTCTGGCTAAGTCCAACAGCGGTCGCAGGCACGTTCTTCTCTGAAGTGTGGCCCTAGACAGGTCGGGGAGGATCTTTAAATGTGCTCCCTCATATATCACGTCTTCCATGTCCCATGCCATCCTGAGGATCATTTCTTTTTGTTGGTATCTATACAATCGACAGATTATGTCTCTTGGTCTCTCTAGATTTAGTGATTTAGGGCCGTTGGTTCTGTGCACCCTCTCAATCTCAATCTCAGGCTCTTTCTGTGGCAGCTTCAAAATCATCTCAAAAATCGCCCTAATCTTAATGTCCAGGTCCTCTTTATCTACTGCTTCAGGGACCCCCCGTACTCGCACGTTCTTCCTGCGGCTCCTATCCTCGAGAACCTCCACCTGCAGTTGCAAATCAATTACTGCTTCCTCTGCCATATCTGTACTAGTATGCTGTCTCGCTTCCATAGCTTTCTCAATGGCCCCCACTCTTTGCGCAATAGATACTATGGTGTCTTCTCTTAGCATCACCTTTTCAGTCAATGAGTTCAAATCATGTCTTACCGCGTGCATCTCCTGGCGTTGTGTCTCCTCCACACGGAGTATCAGCGCCTCGAACTCTTGCCGGGTAGGGAGCTTCTCAATGTCCTGTCGAGTAGGGAGAGCTGCCAGCATTGCTTTGATTTCTGCCATCTCCATCTCCATCTCTGCTGCTCCTGTCTTAGAGGTCAGTGCAACTACTGCTGTCTGCGCCTGTGTTAGGAGGCTCCCTGCTTCAGAAGATCTCCGCTGTAGGGCTGACCTTTCCCTTCTGATGCAGCTCTCACCCCCCCGTCCCCGGGCACCTCTATTGATGGATCCGCTCGCCGCAATAGACACGGGTGAGGTTGAGGTAAAGTAGCTCTGTATGTTCCCTTGTGTGCCGGCCGTTTTGCTACAGCTTGCACTGTTAGCACTATTTGTTGTATAGCTCGTTGCCTGAGCTATCTTCCTTGAGTCTGCCCGCGTTGTATATTTGCGGCCGCTATGCATACCGCACATAGGACTTCATCTGTCGCCTCTAAGTCCGCCTGCAAGCCCAGCATAGCATAGCCTTCCGATTTGGGCTTATCGCATGCTCGGTCCCCCGTGGAGAGTACTCGGAGCTCCAAACAGCGTGTCTCTCACACAACCATCCTAGGCCACGCCGAGAGAGGCGCGATTTGTTTCTCATGCGATTTGTTTCTCATGCGATTTGTTTCTCATGGTAGTTTCTCATGCAATTCGTTTCTCGTGGTAGTTTCTCATGCGATTCGTTTCTCGTGGTAGTTTCTCATGCGATTTGTTTCTCATCGTAGTTTCTCATGCGATTTGTTTCTCATGGTAGTTTCTCATGCGATTTGTTTCTCATGGTAGTTTCTCATGCA
Organism: Rana kukunoris; assembly: GCA_029574335.1. Lineage (NCBI taxonomy): Eukaryota > Metazoa > Chordata > Amphibia > Anura > Ranidae > Rana > Rana kukunoris. The sequence goes on along the minus strand of CM056050.1, from coordinate 415,060,958 downwards.
ATTCGTTTATCATGGTGGTTCTCATGCGACTACGTTTCTCATGCGATTCATTTCTCGTGTAGTTTCTCATGCGATTTTTTTCTCGTGGTAGTTTCTCATGCGATTCATTTATCATGGTGGTTCTCATGCTATTTGTTTCTCGTGGTAGTTTCTCATGCGATTCGTTTCTCGTGATAGTTTCTCATGCGATTCGTTTCTCGTGGTAGTTTCTCATGCTATTTGTTTCTCGTGGTAGTTTCTCATGCGATTCGTTTCTCGTGATAGTTTCTCATGCAATTCGTTTATCATGGTGGTTCTCATGCGACTACGTTTCTCATGCGATTCGTTTCTCATGGTAGTTTCTCATGCGATTCGTTTCTCGTGGTAGTTTCTCATGCTATGTGTTTCTCATGGTAGTTTCTCATGCGATTCGTTTCTCGTGATAGTTTCTCATGCAATTCGTTTATCATGGTGGTTCTCATGCGACTACGTTTCTCATGCGATTCGTTTCTCGTGGTAGTTTCTCATGCGATTTGTTTCTCGTGGTAGTTTCTCATGCGATTTGTTTCTCATGGTAGTTTCTCATGCGATTTGTTTATCATGGTAGTTTCTCATGCAATTAGTTTATCATGGTGGTTCTCATGCGATTAAGTTTCTCATGCGATTTGTTTCTCATGGTAGTTTCTCATGCAATTCGTTTATCATGGTGGTTCTCATGCGACTACGTTTCTCATGCGATTCGTTTCTTGTGGTAGTTTCTCATGCGATTCGTTTCTCGTGGTAGTTTCTCATGCGATTTGTTTCTCATGCGATTAATTTATCATGGTGGTTCTCATGCAATTAAGTTTCTCATGCGATTCGTTTCTCGTGGTAGTTTCTCATGCGATTCATTTCTCATGGTAGTTTCTCATGGTATTTGTTGGCTGCTTTGGCCAATTAGGCTCAGGGCTTTAGCACACGCCCCACACTATAAAAGGCCGCCTCCCGGGCAGCCTCGTGTAGTGTGTTCCGGCTTGCTTAGAGAAGTCAGACAGACAGAGAGAGAAAGAGATAGATAGATAGAGACACAGGGGTAGATTCATGTAGAGATCCGACGGTGTATCTACTGATACACCGTCGTATCTGTGTGATCCGACGCTCGGATCTATGCGGCTGATAACTCGAATCAGGTTCCGCATAGATCTCCCTTAGAGCCGACAGGTGTAAGTGAGTTACACTGTCGGATCTTAGGCTGCAATCTCCCACCTTCCGCTAGGTGGCACTTCAGTTTTTATACGCGATGAATATGCAAATGAGGAGAACCGCTGATTCAGAATCGAATGCCCGGCCGTCGTTTTTTTTTTTTTACGTCGTTTGTGTTCAGCTTTTTCCGGCGGATCGTTACCCCTGCTATATGCGGGGTAAGTGCGGCGGATCCTATGTTAAGTATGGCCGTCTTTCCCGCGTCGAGTTTTGAATTTTTTACGTACGTCGTTCGGGAATACGGCCATACGTTAATAGCGTTAACGACGAAAACAATGACGTCCTTGCGACATCATTTAACCACTTGCCTACTGTGGACCTACACCCCCTTCCTACCCAGACAAAATATAAGCTTCCGGCACTGCGTCGCTTTAACTGACAATTGCGCGGTCATGCGACGTGGCTCCCAAACAAAATTGGCGTCCTTTTTTTCCCACAAATAGAGCTTTCTTTTGGTGGTATTTGATCACCTCTGCGGTTTTTATTTTTTGCGCTATAAACAAAAATAGAGCGTCAATTTTTAAAAAAATGCAATATTTTTTCCTTTTTGCTATAATAAATAACCCAAAAAATATATAAAAAAAATATTTTTTCCCTCAGTTTAGGCCGATACGTATTCTTCTACATTTTTGGTAAAAAAAAATGCAATAAGCGTTTATCGATTGGTTTGCGCAAAATTTATAGCGTTTACAAAATAGGGGATAGTTTATGGCATTTTTTTTTTTACTATTAATGGCGGCGATCTGCGATTTATTTATTGGGACTGTGACGTTATGGCGGACATTTCGGACACTTTTCTGACATTTTTGGGACCATTTACATTTTTACAGTGAAAAATGCTATAAATATGCATTGATTACTGTATAAATGTGACTGGCAGTGAAGGGGTTAACCACTAGGGGGCGGGGAAGGGGTTAAATGTGTGTCCTATGAGTGTTCTAACTGTGGGGGGAGGGGGGGGGGTGACTGGGGGAGGTGACCGGTTGTGTCCCTATGTACAAGGGACACAACCGCTCTCCTCTCTCCCTGACAGGGACGTGCAGCTCTGTGTTTACACACAGAGCTGCACGTCCCAGCTCAGTTACTGAGCAATCGCGTGTGCCCAGCGGCGATCGTTGCCGCCGGGCACTCGCACAGGATCCCCGCAGAGCGGCGGGTGCGCGCGCGCCGCCGGCGACGCGCGCGCGGCCGCCCGCGGCTTTAAAGGGACATCACGTCATATGACGTGATGTCAGAACAATGGAGTCGTCTGCCCGCTGTCATTTGACGGTGGGCAGATGACAAGTGGTTAAAGCAATGCACGCTGGGAAATTTAGCCGGCGGCGCATGCGCAGTACGATCAGCGCGGGGACGCGCGTGATTTAAATAGTAAACTCCCCCTAGCAGCGGAATTTGCATTCCGCCGGGGGATTTACGATCCGCCAGGGCTACTTACGAGGCAAGTGCTTTCTGAATACAGCACTTGCCTCAAAAACTGGCGCAGGCGGATCGTAAAAAAGATAGATCTCGCGGATCAAAAGATCCGCTGAACTATGTGAATCTACCCCACAGTGTCTTTTCGGATAGATAGATAGATAGATAGATAGATAGATCAGGGAGGCTAGTAGTCAGTATAGTTAAATTTACAGTATGTAGAGAATATATTGACATCCCTAGGAGTTGTCAATATATTTATAAGCTGTATAGCTTAGCTAGATCTGCTATTACTATCTGTCAGGCAGGAGATTGTGCTTGATGCAGTGCTCTAACATGTTAGTCAACGTGTGCTAGTTAATTGCACATAGACGCATTACATGTTACTGCAAGTGTGCTATTTATTTGCACAGGAAGGCAGTTGCTGTTAATGCAAGTGGGCTATTGAATTGCACAAAAACGCAGTCGTTCTGACTGTGCGTGTGCTGTTTAATACCACCTTAGCGCATTTGGTGTCACCGCACGTGTGCTGTTACATACCACCTGAACGCAGTTAGTGTCACTGTGCGTGTGCTGTTACATACCACCTGAGCGCATTTGGTGTCACCGCACGTGTGCAGTTACATACCACCTGAGCGCATTTGGTGTCACCGCACGTGTGCTGTTACATACCACCTGAGCGCATTTGGTGTCACCGCACGTGTGCTGTTACATACCACCTGAGCGCAGTTAGTGTCACCGCACGTGTGCTGTTACATACCACCTGAGTGCATTTGGTGTCTCAGCACGTGTGCTGTTACATACCACCTGAGCGCATTTGGTGTCTCCGCACGTGTGCTGTTACATACCACCTGAGCGCATTTGGTGTCACCGCACGTGTGCTGTTACATACCACCTGAGCGCAGTTAGTGTCACCGCACGTGTGCTGTTACATACCACCTGAGCGCATTTGGTGTCACTGTACGTGTGCTGTTACATACCACCTGAGTGCATTTGGTGTCTCCGCACGTGTGCTGTTACATACCACCTGAGCGCATTTGGTGTCACTGTACGTGTGCTGTTACATACCACCTGAGCGCATTTGGTGTCACCGCACGTGTGCTGTTATATACCACCTGAGCGTATTTTGTGTCACTGTATGTGTGCTGTTACATACCACCTGAGCGCATTTGGTGTCACCGCACGTGTGCTGTTACATACCACCTGAGCGCATTTGGTGACACCGCATGTGTGCTGTTATATACCACCTGAGCGCAGTTAGTGTCACTGTATGTGTGCTGTTACAAACCACCTGAGCGCATTTGGTGTCACCGCACGTGTGCTGTTACATTCCACCTGAGCGCATTTGGTGTCACCGCACGTGTGCTGTTACATTCCACCTGAGCGCATTTGGTGTCACCGCACGTGTGCTGTTACATACCACCTGAGCGCATTTGGTGTCACCGCACGTGTGCTGTTACATACCACCTGAGCGCATTTGGTGTCACCGCACATGTGCTGTTACATACCACCTGAGCGCATTTGGTGTCACTGTACGTGTGCTGTTACATACCACCTGAGCGCATTTGGTGTCACCGCACGTGTGCTGTTACATACCACCTGAGCACATTTGGTGACACCGCACGTGTGTTGTTATATACCACCTGTAACAGAATGGCCCATGACACCCAGAGACGTTGGAAGGATGAGAGATACTCTTGTGCCAGCAGCAACAATAACTCTTGGGTCAAAATCCACCCTGTGCCCTTTTGGGTGTAGGGTGGCTAATAGTGAATTATAATTCCTTTACTAACAGATGGGACATTATTAATACTTCATATTTCAGGACTGAGATATCACAATGAGTTCATGATGACATGACCAGGTCAGCCAGACAGTGAGTCATACCTTTTGTATAATAGGCTATTGAAATATCTTAAGGTGTTGGCTATTCACTGTAAAGACATTCCGTTGAAGGTGTTGATTGCACCCACTCTCACAAGACTCTGCCATTGTGTGATAAAGCTGTCTAGATAACTTATTCAACTAGATGTCTGTGTTACTATTCAAGGTTAATTGAACACTATTGAAGATACAGTGCCGACAAGTCTACATGGTTAGCTTACCTGAATGCCTTTTACAGTGTGATTGAAGCCCCCCATGTTGTGAAGGGGGTGGAGACTACATTGTCCTGTGACTAACTGCATTATGCTTGAGACTGTATAGGAAGCTGAGAAAATACCAATAAATTGTCATATCTTTGAAAGCAAGTGCAGAGCTTGAGTCTCGTCTTGTTTATGGGAATTTTTTTAAATCAGAAAAGTTTTTATTGCTCACATAACATACAGGAAAAGAAAACCAATATGATATAATAGCCTCAGCATATATAGTACACTTCACACATTGCTCTCCATCCAGCATCTAGCACATTCCAACAGTATCCAGTAACATGCCTTCTAATCCCGCCGCCCCTGAACTGGCAAGTCTAATTACCACCCAGCAACCTCCCCTGAACAAGTTCCATAGGGCTCAAGCCAGGTGTGGCCAACCATGCATCCCAAATCCTGTCAAATTTGCCCACATTTCCCCTGTGCTGATATATGTATTTCTCCATGACAAGAATCCTGCCCATATGCATCACCCAGGATTTAAGCGTGGGGGGGTCCTCCAGTTTCCAATTCAGGAGAATAGCCCTCCTGGCCTGGAACAGTGCCCTGTTTAGTGCCATTCGAGTCCATTCCTCTGTTACCACTCCCTCCAACACTCCAAGCAGGCAGTATATCGGCTCCAGGGGCACGGCCACCTGGAACACAGAGTTAAGTGTATCCACAACTCCCTTCCAGAACCTGTGGAGCTTGGGGCAGCGCCAGAGCAAGTGAATCAGATCGCCAGACATTACCTTGCACCTGTTGCACATCGGGTCCGCAGCCCCGCCCATCTTAAAAAGTTTTACTGGGGTAAAATGGACCCTCAACAAAATGTACAGCTGAGATACTTTCTGTGCTACATTGAGCGAACAGCTATTGACTGCCATCAGCGCTTCCTCCCACATGTCCCCTTGTCATCGGACCTACATCTTCCTCCCACTTATCCGCCACTTTCATGGGATGTGCCTCCAAAAATGAGTCTAGCAACATGTGGTAGCACTGTGAGATAATACCTCTAGTCTCAGATGTGGCCCTTAAGACACGAAATACTGGAGTGGGGGACTGAGCCCACTCCACCGCATCTCCCTGGGCCCTAATTGCATGTTTCAGTTGTAAATAGTAAAAGAGCATGGATTGAGGGAGTGCAAATCTGGCCCGCAGGGTGTCAAACGGGATGAGTGTACCACCCTGAAATACCTGTTTGAGGAGAGTTATGCCCTGAAGGCGCCATCTAGGACCCTGATCTAGCTTGGCCAATTCAGTGTATGTATTGTTCTCCCAGATTGGGCTAAATTCAGTAAATCCCGTGACCCCCTGGAGCTGCCTGGCCTTATTCCAAACCTTCTGGATGAGCGCAAAAGTGGCCATTTTCTTGTTAGGTTTCTGAAACCGCTGGGCCTCAAGACCCTCCGGTATCGACGCAGCCCCGAGCCAAGCAGTAACAGCCTGGCCGAGGAGCCGGCCGGGGACATGGCACCGATCAGGTGCTGTAGCTACGCAGCCAGGTAGTAAATCCACGGGTTAGGAAAAGCCAGCCCCCCACCCTCCTTGGGCCTCTGCAATCGTTCCAGTTTTATCCTGGGAGCTTTAATGTGCCAGAGCAATTGCCTAAAAAGCGAGTTGACCACTCTAAACGTCTTGAGGGTGATGACTACCGGGGAATTGTGAAGTAGGTAGAGTAACTGCGGCATCAGAATCATCTTGATGAGATTGGTTTTGCCCGCTAGGGACATTTTTAGCCTATTCCATATGTGGATCTTGTCCCTGAACCTGGTCAATAAGGGAAAGACGTTCAGGCTACAATAATCGGTCACCTTAGGGGAGACATGTACCCCCAGATATTTAAAGGAAGTTACTACGGGGACAGGACATGTGGGACTACCGTCGGACGGGGGAGGCCCGTCCAGATACATCAGGGCTGATTTAGTCCAATTAATGGTGAGGCCAGAGAAATGGCCGAACCCCACCACCAGGGACATCACTTGGCACAGGGAATCCTCTGCATCCTCCAAAAACAGGAGCATGTCGTCGGCGTAAAACATGATTTTTTCATGCATGTCGCCATAACGGAAGCCCCTGACCGCAGGAGAATCCTGCACCAGGGCCGCCAGTGGCTCTATTGCCAGAGCGAAGAGCAGAGGGGACAGGGGACAACCCTGCCTGGTCCCCCCGCCCAGGGCAAAGGCCTGAGACATCCTGTCTGATAAACGTATGGCCGCCTGAGGTGCATCATACAGCAGTCTCACCCATCTGAGAAACCTGGGGCCGAAGCCAAACTTGACTAACACTGCCCACAGATACCGCCAGCCGACACTGTCGAAAGCCTTATTGGCATCAAGTGACAACAGTGCCCTGCGGCCGGCGGAATCCGAGGGACTTTGCATGTTAAGGTATAGGCGTCTAAGGTTTGTCGCGGTAGAGCTACGAGGCATAAACCCTGCCTGGTCGGGGTGTATTAGGGATAGAATGACCTTGTTCACTCTAATGGCTAGCACTTTTGCAAGGATTTTAACATCGCTTTGGAGCAGGGAGATGGGCCTATATGAGCCTGGGTCTAGGGGGTCTTTGCCCGGTTTCAACAAAAGGATGATATTTGCCCTTGTCATAGATGGAGGAAGTTTCCCCAGGTCAAACGAGGCGTTAAAAACCCTCAGTAACCTGGGAAGGATCTCCCCCCCGTATTGGGTGTAGACTTCCATGGGAATCCCTTCATCTCCCGAGGCTTTGCATGTAGGGAAGGAGGCGGCCGCCTCCATCAACTCATTAAGGGTGAGGGGAGCGTCCATCTCAGCCCGGGCCCGCCCGCTCAGAGTCGGGAGAGCCACAGCGTCCATGTACGTCTGCAGCTCACTATCGGAATAGTCATCTTGAGATTTGTACAGATCCGTGTAGAAGGCTGCCAGTGCGGCAACAATCTGCTCCGGGTCGTTCACCAACTGTCCCTGGAAGTGATTAAATTAAAGCCTCTTGGAGTAAACACAAAAGTAAACAAGCATAAAAGTACCATCATCCTAAATGTCAATAGAATAAATCAAATATAACTGGGACCCCAAAGGTAACCCAGAAATAATTTGATTTGTCTGTTTTACAATTGGGCCTGGGGTTTTGCCCATTAGATTCTTTACATGTAACTGAAACTATCAAAGATCTGTATCTTTTTGCCCGGAGTCTTACGTTTAAATTCATGTATGACCCCGATCGCAAAAATATACACCTGGAACGTGAACTTGCCGACTGTACCAAACATTTCTCTATGGCAGAATTTAGGGCTTTACGTGACCTTATGCTCCTTTATGACGAGGGATCTACTGGTGACTCCCAACAGACCCTAGCCGTAGGCCTGGGGGGGGACGTTATTGAAACCCCAACTGTCACCAGTGGCACTATACATAGAGCCAATGCTAAATTAGCAACATCTAAATTTAAGCTCAAATCACGTAGGTTTTCAGACTTGATGACTTGCCCAGTGATCTGGGCTTTTTTACAAGCCACGATCAAGGACCTCAAACGTAACGAGTGGCGGGAATTTCCCACCAATCTTACCCCTAGCCAGCAGACTGCCCTTAAACGACTCCAACAATGCAAAAAAACTGTAATCAAACCGTCTGACAAAGGGGGCAACATTGTGATTATGACACACGACCAATATCTTCGTATTTGTTATACAGTGTTAAACAACTTAACCTGGTACCAGCCGATACCGGTTACATACATCCAAATGTACATACATGAATTTACTGAGTTATGTACAGGTGCCTACTGGCAGGGGTTAATTGACAAGGATACCCTCAATTATCTTGTTCCTAAATTCCCCAGGACCCCTACTTTTTACACCCTTCCAAAAACACACAAAAACCTAGCAGATCCCCCGGGGCGACCAATCGTGTCCGGTATAAATTCTTTAACCGATCACGCAAGTAAATTTATTGATTACTTTCTTATGCCCCATGTCAAGAGCCTCCCGTCCTACATTCAGGACACCTCGGACCTCCTCAGACACATTGAGGGGATCCAGGTCCCTCCGGACTCCCTACTCGTGGCCATCGATGTCGAAACCTTGTATTCGAGCATCCCCCACGAGCAGGGAGTACGGATGGCTGGAATGTTCCTCCATGAACAGGACCACACCACTTGGCCCCTTAATGAATTTCTACTTAAGCTTTTAAGTTTTATTTTGACACGGAATTATTTTCTATTTGAAGACCAATACTATTTACAATGCCAGGGCGTGGCGATGGGCACTTCCTGTGCCCCCGCCTACGCAAATCTCTACTTGGGTGCGTGGGAGAGAAAGATTTTTGCTAATGAGGCACTCGACAGATTTTTACAGGCAGTGCTCTGCTGGTATAGATTTTCTGCTGTATAGACGACGACCTCTTTATTATCTGGACAGGTTCCATGGCTCTACTTGAAGAGTTTATTTTGATTCTGAATCAGAATTCGGATAATTTATTTTTTACTTTTTCCTCTGATCCACAACAAATCTCTTATTTAGATCTACTTATTAACAGAGCTTTTTTTCTCAGAAAATAGGTGCAGGAACTCAACCACGACCCGTTCAGATTTCACAAACAGTAGAAGGGTCTTAAAGGGGCATTAAATACCAGAATTGCATTACATACAGTGTGCAGATTTCAGGGGGTTACAAAGCAGTCACTTGTAAACACAGAAACCAGACTTCTGTGTTCACAAGTGATTGTGGTGAGCGGGCACCAAAGAGTCTGAGCCAAAGGTGGTGGAACTGAGTTCCACCAAGTTCCCCCAGAAAAAAAGCCCTGCTTATTAACAAAAACCCTGATGGCCTACTCGGCACTGACTTGTTTCGCAAGCCCACTGCAGGCAATACGCTACTTCATGCCTCTAGTGCCCACCCTCTTCCCCTCGTGCACAGTATCCCCTTTGCACAGTACCTGCGACTGCGTAGGAACTGTGCACGAGAGGAGGATTTCCTCTCCCAGGCTACTGCTCTACGCACTCGACTCCTTGCAAGGGGCTATTCTGCCACCATCTTACGCAAGGCCTTTAACAAAGCCAAAGCACGTACTAGATTATCCCTCCTTTACACCACCCCACGTGTGCCTAGGAAACCAACGACGGCGATCATTACCCAATATTCGGCTCACCATGACCAGTTGCGAACTATTCTTGACAGACACTGGCACATGTTAGCCGATCACCATGTACTGCATAAACACATTCGGAATACCCCGGAATTAATTTTCCGAAGAGCTAAATCACTTAGAGATCGATTAACCAGTAGCCACTACCAAAATGTCAATTTGCCTCGCCTGGGGCCTAGAGGCACTTCATGTTGTGGCCACTGCCCTAAATGCCCATGGATCCTAGAAGGCCGTACTTATACGTTACCCAATGGAGAAATTTTTCCCCACGGTTTTCAGCCAACTGTGAAACAACAGGTGTCATTTATCTAATGATGTGTTCCTGTAAAGCCTTTTTTTATGTGGGAAAAACCATCCGCGAATTGCGACAGCGCATTGGTGATCATATGTATGATTCCACCAATGGTAAACTGACCTCCATTGGGAGACACATTGGCTTATACCATAGGTATGACTTCTTGGCCACTAAATTTATGGTACTTGAAGTATTGGCAATAGATCCAAGAGGTGGCGACCGAGACAAGGTGCTTTTACAACGTGAAGCCCTGTGGATTGAACGACTTAATGCTCTGATACCCCCTGGCTTGAATGAAGTCAATTCCTTTAAATCATTCCTGTAAAACCTGCGATTCCCCTTGCTTCCCCTCTCTCTCCCCTCCCCCTGCCTATGGTCAATGATATAAACCTGCTGTCTTATGCATACACTCGAGCATTATATGTAATGCCTTATGTAATATATGTTCTATCCATATGAGTTCTCTCATTTAAGCATATTAATTATTGTACTATATGTCCTATTTTGTATAAATCTTTATATATACCTTTATATGTATTGTACTTGATGCCCTCTGGTTTACCTGCCGTTTTATTCTGCCTGGCTATGTTCACAACCTCCACACTTTAATTCTATACCTGCTGCTGGCTAGTTTAACATTGATTAGCTGACATCGACTACCATTGTGTCTTTTCACTCCCCCTTCCTTCCCCATGTTCCTCTCTCCCTAAGTAGAACAACTACTGCTGACAGTTGCAGCAGTTAACCTAGAATGTGTGCCACGTCCGTCCCCTCCCCTTTGTCCCTCTTATTGGTCAACTGATGATGGGATGTTACATCCCTTTGCTTAGCTCCCGATTGGTCTATGACCATTGCATCAGTTCCTACACCTTACATACACCCACTAGCGCTGCGCCACGTCATAGGTGCGCGCCACGCCATTGATTGGCTCTCGGGACCTCCACTTGCTATTTAATACAGCCCCCTTGGCCATAACAGACGTGACACACATCGGATCCTGTGGACCATACAGTGCGTTCTACCGACCACTGGTAAGCCCTCTGTTCCCCCTTTAGGCTTGTCCTTCTACTCTTCACTCTGTTATTTCCTTATACCCTTGGGAGATTGTTTGTTACCCTTATATCCATATCCCTTTTCCCTTGTTATTTTACCAGGTTCTCAACTTCATGCACCTAGTGTGGGATCCTTACCAAACACCCACGCCAGTTACGCCCTACCCTTGATCCATTAATTTGGTTCACAGGTCCTTACTTTTTAATTTTACACACAGGTAACATTTTCTTTTTCCCTTGCACTGCAACTTTCTTTCTGCATTTGGCTTGCAGCCGTATGCAGTCTATATCACTGTGTATTCACCCCCCTTTTTTCCTTCAACACATCCCCAATCCTTATTGCTCCAATCCCCTCACTTACCACTCACACAAACTCACAACACCTTCCCCCTCCCGTTTTCCTATCCATTCTTCCCTCCCCCCCCCCCGTTTTACACCCTCTCCTCTCCCCCCCCCCCCCCCCCCCCCCTCCCCTCCCCCCCCCCTCCCCCCGTTTTCTCCCTCCCCCGCTTACACCGCTCCCCCCTCCCCCCCCCCCTTTTTTTTTTTTGTTTTTTTTTTCCTCTCCCTCCCCCATCACCTTTTTTCCTTGAGCACATCCCCAATCCTTATTGCTCCAATCCCCTCACTCACCACCCACACCAATTCACAACACCTTCCCCCCCCCCCCTCCCGTTTTCCTATCCATTCTTCCCTTCCCCCCCCCCCCCCCCCCCCAGTTTACACCCTCTCCTCTCCCCCCCCTTCCCTCCAGCTTACACCGTTCCCCCCCCCCCCCCCCCCCCCTTTTTTTCCCCCTTCCTCCCCCCCCCCTTTTCTCCCTCCCCCATCACCTTTTTTCCTTGAGCACATCCCCAATCCTTATTGCTCCAATCCCCTCACTCACCACCCACACCCAACTCACAACACTTCCCCCCCCCCCCCCCTTCCCGTTTTCCTATCCATTCTTCCCTCCCCTCCCCCGTTCACACCCTCTCCCCTCCCCCTCCCCTCCCCTCCCCCTCCCCCCGTTTTTCTCCCCCCTTCCCCCTCTCCCTTCCTCCAATTACCTGTTTGCCCTCTCCCCTCATTCATTTTCCCCTTCCTTCCCCCCCCCTCCTCCCCCCCTTTTTCCTTCCTTGTTGTTTTTTGCACTTAATTTTACACTCCTTTTGGCTAGTTTTTTATTGAGCACTCACTATTACCACCATCCCCACCCCCTCCTTTCCCTCCCTATGGTAGTCAATGCAACGAATCCTATTTGACATCCATCTTTATACATAGCTTTTTTAGGATAGCCCATATTGTGGCTCCCTCTACTTCCTACCCGTTCTTGAGAGGCTACCTCCCTCCAACTGCGGTTCATAGCTTTCGGTGGTCTCCTTTAAACAGTGCAGGTAAGCCACTTGGCATCTTTAGAATCCCCAATGTTTATGCTGTATAAAACGAATACTTGTATAGTAATATTGTGATACACTATCATGCATATTTACCTATATGTATGGATTCTGTGATTATAATTACTGTATTATGTTTTTAGACTACCTCTCCTGATGAAGCAACTATCGTTGCTAAACTAGTCGAGATTGAGATTCAACGGGCATGACCACACCGTCTTCACCGCTTCCCCTTGCCTAGGGTTGATTTAACACCTCGGTGACCTGGTTTGGCATGCACTGTGTCACATTTTTAATATTGTTTTTGTTTGTTTGTTTTTTATGATCTAATAACGTGTGTCCTACTTGTTCATTATAATAAACAATTGTAATTTTTTACCTCGGTCCATGTTCCCTTGTACCTTCTTGTACGTAGTATCGCTATAGTCCACCCGCCCACCCCCCCCTTTTTCCAAATTATTTCTGGGTTACCTTTGGGGTCCCAGTTATATTTGATTTATTCTACTGTCCCTGGAAGTCTCGGATTGCTCCGCGGGCTGGGGACGCCTGCTGAGACCTAGCAATCCTAGCCAGAAGTCTCCCTGTCTTTTCCCCCTCCTCATAGTAGGCCTGTTTTGTGAAAAAGCGATTTTTTTCCGCGGTGGAGGCCCGCAACCGGTCCAGAGAGTCCTGGCCCGACAACCACGCCTCCCTCGTGGAGTCAGAAGGGTCTGTTACATATTGCAGTTCCAACCTACATACCTGGTTCTCAACCTGTTCTAAAAGGGCTGCAGAGTTGCACTTGATGGAGGAAATTTCAGCTATAAACGTGCCCCTAAGGCACGCCTTGAACGCATCCCATCCCTCTACAGTAACACCTCTCAGACCGTTTTCTATATCGTTCTATCTGTAGTCCTATCCGCTCATGAGAAGTAAAAAGCTTTAGCCAGAAGGCATTCAATTTCCAGGGGGCCCTGGGCAAGGAGGAGGCTGGGCGGGTGATTAAGTGTGCTGCCAGGGGGGAATGGTCAGACACCCCTCTGGGGAAATACTCTAGCTTGGTCACCATATGTAACATTTGAGTGGACCCAACGCACATGTCAATGCGGAATAGCGACCCATGGGTCTTAGAGAAACATGAGAATTGTTTGGACGCCGGGTTTCTGGCTCTCCATACATCTATCCAGCCCACCTCCGCCAGGAGGCGGCTCAAAATGGTACCTTTTCCCCCCAGCGGTGGTACGACTGGCGGATGCCTGTCCAGTCTGGGATCAAGACAGCCGTTAAAGTCCCCCATTATCATAACCGGTACATCAGGCTTATTGACTAGGTACGACAGAAGATATTGTATAACCTCTCTAGAAAATGGGGGAGGTATATAAACAAATGCAAGTATCAAAGTTACAGTAAAAATTTTGCAGTAAAGAAAAACATAACGCCCGTGAGAGTCTATTGCCGAGTCAATTTCCTGGTAGGCCAAGGATTTGTGTACCAGCACACTCATACCCCGAGAGTAAGAGGTGTGGGTGGAGTGGTAGGCCTTGCCCACCCAGGAAAAACCTAGGCAGCTCAGGGTGTCTCTTGTAAGGTGAGTCTCTTGGAGGCCCACAATGGCCGGGTGAAACTTTTTCAGGCAGGAGCCGATCATAGTGCGTTTCAGAGGATCATGCACTCCGCGGACATTCCATGTCACTATTGGTGTAGTAGCCATGGCAAGTGGAAAAACGTGGCAGTGTCGCATGCAATTTGCCCTTGCGTCACAGTCCAGAGCCAAGTTATTGGTTTGGGCCGCCTGTTTTGGGCGCAGAAGTCAAAAGAGGGACTTGCGGGTCTGCCCGGATCCGTCCACACAGGGGGTGGATGGGGGAGCAAAAACACACGGGGGGGAGAGAGAGGCAGTCAAACGTGTACTAAGGTGAGAAAAAAAAGAAATAAAAACAAAAAACACAGTCTCTGTAACTCTGTGCCAACAGGGCACCCAACAGTCCACCCCTTCAAATGGGGTCGATCTCGAATGTGCGCGTCACAGTGGGGGAACCTCCTCCACAGCCGCTTAGAGTCCATCATAGGAAATTATCAACTTGCAATGCACTGAGCCAGCGCTAACCAGAAAAAATAAAAAAATAAAACATGTCCCGCTTTGCAAGTGGTGAACAAGGACACCTTTCTTCAGCAAGTATCATACCTTTTCCCCACTGAGTGTGGTCTAGGACTTCAGTCTCCCTCATCCGCATCACGTCTCCTCCTCAGATCATGTTCGTTGCGATCCAACCAGTCAGCAGCTTCCGCAGCGGTTTCAAAAAATGTTGCTTGGCCTCTGGCGGTGACCCTCAACTTGGCCGGATATAGCATGGCGTAGGTTAATTGGAGCCTTTGTAGGCGCTTCTTGACATCAGCAAATTTGGCTCTCCTGCGCTGTACTTCTGCCGAGAAGTCCGGGTAGAACGACACCCTCGCGCCGTTGTAATGTACTGATCCCTTTTCCCGGGCCAAGCAAAGTACGATCTCCCTGTCCCTGTAATTCAGGAGCCTGGCAAGCAGAGGTCTAGGCGGATTACCTGGCGGGAGGGGTCTGGGAGGAGTGCGGTGGGCCCTCTCAACCAAACAGCGTGGTGAATGCTTCCGCGCCAAAGATCTCCTGGAGCCATGACTCCACGAAGGTCGTGGGGTCCCTGCCCTCCACCTTCTCTGGGAGCCCCACTATACGCACGTTGTTTCTCCTCAAACGGTTTTCGATGTCATCTGTTTTTGCATTCGCCTGGGCCGCCTGTTGTAGCGCCGATCTTGTGTCTCTGGCGAGGGGGGTATCTGGTCTTCCATCTCGCTGATGCGCCCCTCAACCGCCGTGGTTCGCTCCCTGATTTTTTGAATGTCATGCCTTTTGAGGGTTGTCAGTGCCCCAAACTGTAGTTTCTGGCCATCCACAGAAGCCGTCACTGAAGTTGTGCATCTCTGCACTGCTAGCAGGATCTCACTTAAAGTAGGCTGTGGGGCATCAGCTGGCCTCTCGAGCAGATCATTGATCTGATCCTGGTCCTGGGACACCTCCAAAGGCAGCGTGTCATCTAGGGCGAATGCGCCATCTTGCCCTCCAGCGTCATGCAGCAGGGCCTGCGACTGAGGGGAAGGGAGCTGCTAGAGCCCTGCATCTTCTGGGCATAATACAGCATGTCCTTAGTCTGCTCCCTTCTCTGCTGTTTCTGGGATTTATTGGACTTGCTTGTGTCCTGGGACTTCTCCCATCCACGCGGAGCTTTCTGTGGGAGACTGGGGCCGGCGCCATCTTGGATGTGCAGGGCCGCCGCCACCATCGAATCTTTATCGCCTTTGTGGGCCATATCGTGAGCGGAGACGATTCACCGATGTTACCGCCGCACCGGGGAAGGCAAGGTGAGTATTCTAGTGGGTTTTTGTATGGCAGGATCACCGCGGGAAGGATCGGTGGAGGATCAATAGCGGGAGCTCCGTGCTATGCGACCGCTCACAAGCCTGTCTAGGCCACACACCCCTTGTTTATGGGAATTGATATGGATTGTGTATGCAAGATTGTCGCAGTGTGTCAGATAAGCTGTCATGGCTGGATGGAAGATCGTAAGCGGTGGTGACCGTTACATTGGTGGCAGCAGCAGTGGGATGATTCCATCTTTAGAGGGACGGCTACAAGGGCACATGACAATGGAGACGCTGTATGAACGGATGAAGCTCTCTTCCCTCATGGACTTACTGGAGAGCCGGGGCAGACCGACCAGCAACCGACCGTAAGAAAAGGGACATACACAGATATCGCAGAACTTGTCAAAATGAATAGAGCTAAGAGGCCCAGCGTAACAGACAGGACACCTGAGGAAGAATTTTTTGATCGGGCTGTTAAACATGGACTGGCACAATATGGTCCTAATCCTCTGCCGGAGATCATCTTAGACCGGGTTTATAGCGGCTGTGGATGCCACCTTGCGACAGCAAAGAAGAGGCTGCTGCGGCAGCTGAAGTCACAGCAGCACCAACTAAAGAGAGAGAGAGAGGTACAGATACCAGTCTCCATGGAAGACGAATTCCAAAGAAGGTTACAAGAGATGCGGATACAGCATAGAGGACCAGTATCAGAGGAGGTCCTGTTGGGGTATGGTCGGATGTGATTCGGTGCCAACTCTGGAAGGAAGCAACACCAAGGAAAGGTCCTGCCCTCCATCTATGCAAGGTACTGGCCGCAGTATGACGTACGACTGCTGTTGTTGGGGGGGGGGAACAACCGAAGCAGGAGTGGATAGCAGAGTTAAGCAGGCTGATCAGGCAGGCAGAGATGCAGCTGGACGAGAGCTACAGAGCCCTTCCGGTGGTATGTAGCCCAAGAGTGCCCGTGGTCAGCGGATGATAGCCCCACAGAAGGCTATGACTATGATGGCCTGGGATTGTTATATTGGAGGATGTCCAGTGATCCCGACTTTGGGGATGATCGGGAGTGGCGCTTGGAGGACATAATGGAGCACAGAGAGGAAAAATTGAATATCTCGATAGGCTCGGGAGGCCACTGGTCACAGGAATATTTCGAATTTCTGGCCATTCAAGAATGGGAGCTGGAGGTCGCCTACAGACAGCTGCTAGACTCGGTTCAGCAGCAGGGTGGGGCTCCAGGGCTGCCTGGTCCCATTGCCTGGGACTATGAGGAAAGGTCAGATAACTGTGAAATCCTGACTGATGAATTGGCAGTGGAAAAAAAAATGGAGATTGCCATCCCTAAAGCCGAAGCGGGATGGTGGAGTTCAGGTGGAGTTCCAGAGAGCCGGGGCGGTTGGCCCCTCCCTCCAGCAACAAGCTGAGGTGGTAAAGCTTTTAACCCCCAGGTGAATCACTGGCAACAGAGCAGGGTGCCCCAGGCCTCTGCTCCCAACTAGCAGAAGAGGGGGACCCTGTGGTAGTGGAAGGGACTGTGGTCTCCACTCACAGCAACCCAGCGGAAGAGCTGGCAACAGAACAGAGGGTCACGGACCTCTGCTCTCCACTAACGGAAGAGGGGGACCCTGTGGTCGTGGATGGGACTGTGGTCTCCACTCACAGCAACCCAGCGGAAGAGCTGGCAACAGAACAGAGGGTCACGAACCTCTGCTTTTCACTAACGGAAGAGGGGGACCCTGTGGTAGTGGATGGGACTGTGGTCTCCACTCACAGCAACCCAGCGGAAGAGCTGGCAACAGAGCAGAGTGCCCCAGGCCTCTGCTCCTCACTAAAAGAAGAGGGGGTTCCTGGGGTAGTGGATGGGACTTCAGTCTCCACTGGCACAACCCCAGAAAATGGTACAGGACTGGGACAGGAGGATGTCGGCTTTGCTTTGCAAGCACCAGGGGGTTTTCACCTAGCACCAGTGGATGGTACTTCAGTCTCCACTGGTATACCCCAGGAAGGGGGGGCAGTTGGCCCAGACCCCCAACAGCATGATGGACTGAGCCCAGCCACCCTGCCTTCTCCCCAGCGGCAGGCGTGTTCTCTGAAAGAGGCAGAGGTTGGCGGGGTGAGTAATGCTCAGTTTGGAGCCATTTATTTGGGGTACAGTATGGATACCAGCATTGGAGGACTGGAACTACTGACGGAATTCGGAGTCAACCCGTTTGGAGTTCCCACCTATGTCTGTCTCCCACCGAAAGGGGAGAGATGTAACAGAATGGCCCGTGACACCCAGAGACGTTGGAAAATATGAGAGATACTCTTGTGCCAGCAGCAACAACAATAACTCTTGGGTCGAAATCCACCCTGTGCCCTTTTGGGTGTAGGGTGGCTAATAGTGAATTATGATTCCTTTACTAACAGATGGGACATTATTAATACTTCATATTTCAGGACTGAGATATCACAAGGAGTTCATGATGACATGACCAGGTCAGCCAGACAGTGAGTCATACCTTTTGTATAATAGGCTATTGAAATATCTTAAGGTGTTGGCTATTCACTGTAAAGACATTCCGTAAAGACATTCCGTTGAAGGTGTTGATTGCACCCACTCTCACAAGACTCTGCCATTGTGTAATAAAGCTGTCTAGATAACTTATTAGTGGGAATGCTTTAATAAGCATTCCCAGTATTGTTATTAGTGGAAATGCTTTAATAAGCATTCCCAGTATTGTTATTCGTTTTTTATTATTCTTCTTATTAGTGGGAATGCTTTAATAAAGCATTCCAAGTATTGTTATTCGTTTTTTATTATTCTTATTAGTGGGAATGCTTTAATAAGCATTCCCAGTATTGTTATTCGTTTTTTATTATTAGTGGGAATGCTTTAATAAGCATTCCCAGTATTGTTATTCGTTTTTTATTATTCTTATTAATTTAAATTTTATTCTTATTAATTAGTGGGAATGCTTTAATAAGCATTCCCAGTATTGTTATTCGTTTTTTATTATTCTTATTTTTTTATTTTTTTTTTATTTTTTTTTTTAAATTAATCCACAGTCAGCTTTTACTGTACCCCAGAGACCAGCTCACAGTAATGGTGCTCAATTTTTTCGTCTCTGTTTCAGATTTGCATCATTTGTGGAAAATGTTTTTTTTTTTTTTTGTTAAATATATATGCATTATATAATATAAGTATTGGATTTTTACTCTTTACCAAAAAATGTTAAGTACATTTATTTATAAGTTTATTTCCCTTTGTTCCTATCCCCCCTACCTCCCCCCTCTTATCCCCCCTCCCCCTTCCCCTCCCATCCACCACATCTTATTGTTTAGGCTAATCTTGCCTCCGGCCTTAGGTTTTCTACATAGCTCCAAGATTTTTTTAAAAACTCTCCAATTTTCCCATTTTGTGCTGCCCCTATTTTCCTCTAAACCGTCTCTTAGGTCTTCCATCATATAAGTTTCCTCCACGGTGTCTATCCATTTACATATCGTGGGACATTCTAATTCCTGCCACTTCCTTGGTATCAGCTTTTGGCGGCATTTAATAGGTGTGGTACCAGTGATTCCCTATATTTCTTGATCCCTTCTCCCCCCTCTGTGAAAAAGTATCGTCCATGGCTCTATTTTTATTTTTTCCTTTGTGATCTCTTCTATTATTTCATGATCTTTTCCCAATAATTTTTAACCTTTGGGCAATCCCACCAAAGGTGAGCCATGGTTCCAGGTGACTTACAGCCCCTCCAACAGTCTGCGGATGGTCTTTTTCCTGAATTTACTCAGTTTTTCTGGTGTACGGTACCAGCCTGATAGGCATTTAAAATTCATTTCGGCCGTTCGACTGTCGATAGCCGAGGTATTGGTCAGTTTTAAAATTTTATTTATTGTGGGCTTTATCACACCGTGATTCCATCCTAATTCCTTTTCCCATTTTTTGATGAAGGGATGTATGTCCAGTTCCTCCCACTGTATTAGAATCTTGTAGATCTTGGAGATGGTTCCCTTCTTACAGTCCCGTACGAAGTCAGCAAGTTTATGTCTGTCTGAGTTGTTCCCGTAGTCCAGTTCTTAAGGGTATGGTGGGGGTAAGTTTGACTGAATTAGTGGTGGTTAACTGTTGGTACCATCCATTCATTAAGTTCATCAAATTTACTTTTTGCTCTATGTATTTGGCTATATGACGTGTATGAGTGTGTCCTTGATTGTGTTATCTTTTACTTGAGCTGCATTATTTTTTTATTCCAGTTTCCCCCACCTCTACTTTCCCCGGGGGAAAATAGTCGTTATCTTTTTTAAATATTGAGGGGGGAAATTGAAATTTTTATCTATTTTCTTTTGTGTGTGATCCCAAACCCTCAGTGCGTTCGTAGTGATTGTATGTGTTTCTATATTCAGTGCTCTCTAAATTGTGAGGGATTCCATAATATTTTTTCTAATTTTACCTTTGCTAAAGTGTTCTCCAAACTAACCCATCTTTTTTCTGTGTTTACTCTGGCCCATTCCACTACTCGCGACAGGATTATTGCCCATAATATTTTCTGAGATCCGGGATAGCTAGTCCCCCTCTATTCTTAGTTTGTTAAGGATCTGGAAAGATATCTATGTTTCTTATTTCCCCAAAATATAATTCAAAATTATTTTCTGGAGGGTGCAAATCAGTTGGTTTGGGATTTTTGATCGGGATCATCTGGAACTTGTATAATATCTTAGGTACCAACACCATTTTGCAGAAGTTTATTCGACCAACCACCGAGAGACGGTCGATTTTTAATTCTAGTTATTTCATTTTAATTTCTTCTATCAGAGGTATATAGTTCATTTCATAGATTCTTTTTTCCTGTTTGCTTGTCAACTGGAATACCTAGGTACTTGAGCTCTTTTACCCATGGGAATTTGTAATTTGCTCTAAGGGTTAGCATTTCTTTCTTAGACGTACTAACATTTTATATTTCAGTTTTATTAACATTTAATTTAAAGTTTGATATTTCTCCATATTGACTACATATATTTAATAGCTCTGGAATAGAGGTTTTAGGATTGGACAAATAAAAGAGCACATCGTCAGCGAATGCCGCTAACTTGTGGTTCCTCTTTTCCCACCCTAATTCCGTTTATTTTAGGGCAATTGCGTATTCTAGATAGTAACGGTTCGAGGGACAACACAAATAGTAGAGGTGAAAGGGGACACCCTGTCTCGTTCCGTTTTTCATTAAGAAGTATTGGGAGAGGCCTCCATTGATTTTGATCCTAGCCATTGGGGTCTTTGTATAGGGTTCCAATCCACCCCATCATCCTGCTTCCAATTCCATGGCTTCTAAAGTTTGAAGCATGATCCCCAGTCTACCTGTCGAACGCTTTCTCGGCATCTATTGACAGGAGTAGACTGGGGACCCCACCCTCCTCATCTCCTGGATCAGGAGGAGGGTCCTTACTCCATTGTCCCTCCCCTCACGTCCTGAATAAATTCCTGTCTTGGTGGGGTGTATCAGTCCCGCCATTTCACATTTTATTCTCTCTGCTAATATCTTGGCGAATAATTTCAAATCTGTGTTTAACAGCGAGATAGGCCGATAGTTCGAACAGATCCTAGGATCCTTGCCTTCCTTCGGAATGACAGTAATTATTGCCTCTACGCCTTCTTTACTCAGGTTGTAATCTATTCCTATGCCATTAAAATATTGGCATAGTCGAGGAATGAGAATATCTTTACATTTCTTGTAATATAATGCGGGAAATCCGTCAGGGCCTGGACTCTTCCCCAAGGCCATTCCGATTACTGCTAGTGTGTACTTCCCTTTCTGTAATCGGCCTATCCATGATAGAGGCATCTATTTGCTTACTGATGGGAGTCCCGCCCCCTGCAGGAAATCTGAGGTTTTTACTCTTTTCTCCTCATTTTCCCAGTTTTTCTGTTTTACTGCATATAGATTTTCATAGAACGCTCGGAACGTTTCAGCTATCTCTTTTGTTTTATAGACCTCTTCCTTGTTCGTTTTTAATTTTCCCTATGTAGTTTCTTTCTTTCTTTTTCTGTACCAACTTTGCCAGATGTTTACCAATTTTGTTACCTGCCATATATCTATCTTTTGCTAGTATCTGTATATCTCTTTTAGTTTCTTGGAATAGCAGATTTTTAAGTTGATTGCGTTTATAAACTAATTCTCGGTATAGGTCTTGTTGTTGCGTTTCTCTTTTATGTTTTTGTTCTAGCTTATCTATATCTTTAATTATTTTCTCTTTTTCGAGCCGCTTCTCTTGTTTCTTTCTTGCTCCCTCAGAATATCAGCGTGGCCTCTAATTAAGGCCTTGTGTGCATCCCATAACGTATGAGCTTTA